>VWZE01022359.1:61292-114768 GCA_013396675.1 Eubucco bourcierii
CTCCAGCCCTCTGAGCATCTTTGTGATCATAGGAACATAGGAAGTTCTATCTAAACATATGGAGGAACTTTATGTTGAGGGTACTGGAGCAGTAGAACAGACTCCCACAGCGGTGGTGGAGTCATTCAGAACTTGTCTGGATACCATCCTGTGTGACCTGCCATAGGTGAACTTTTTCTGGTTTCACTAGATGATCTCCAGAAGTTCCTTCCAACCCCTACCATTCTGTCGTTCTGTGAAATGGATACAGAACTGTAAGTAGGAACAGAAGTAGAGATGGAGACAGAAAGAGAAGTAATAGAAAAGGTGTCCCAGCACAGGAGGAACATTGAACTGTTGGAGTGGGTCCAGAGGAGGACACAAAGATGCTCAGAGGGCTGCAGCAGCTCTGCTTTGAGGACAGGCTGAGAGAGTTGGGGGTCTGCAGCCTGGAGAAGAGAAGGCTTCCAGGAGAACTTAGAGTAGCCTTCCAGTATCTGAAGGGGGCTCCAGGAAGGCTGGGGAGGGACTACTGGCAAGGACTTGCAATGCCAGGACAAGGGGCAAAGGATTTGAAGTGCTGGAGGGGAGACTGAAAGTGGATGTTAGGAGGAAGTTGTTTGCAGTGAAGGTGGTGAGACACTGGCAAAGGTTGCCCAGGGAGGTTGTGGCTGCTCCCTCCCTGCGGGGGTTCAAAGCCAGGTTGGAGGAGGCCTTGAGTGACCTGTACTAGTGGGATGTGTCCCTGCCTATGGCAGAGGGTTGGAACTGGGTGATCTTTGAGGTCCCTTCCAACTTTACCATTCTGTGATTCTATGATTCCCAGGTCTTTGCTGACTGTGCAGCTCACTAAAGGGTCTTTATAGTCAATGCACACAACTTCTAGGTAGCTGACATTAAGGAAGATGAGTTATGCATTGAGTGGTTAATGATGTGGTTGATGTGCAATCATGAAGGATGCTTTATTCCTGTTCAAGGTGTATTTATTTTGACAGTCACAACTGTAGATTCTGCTGTATTGAGTAGAATCAACCAGGTTGGAAGAGACCTCCAAGCTCTTCCAGTCCAACCTATCACCCAGCCCTAGCCAATCAACCAGACCATGGCACTGAGTATCTCATGAGTAAGAATCAAGTCCTGCAAATTTCATAGGATATAGGCATCGTTCAGTCTACTGCAAGAAGTATATGATATTTCCCGTGGTGTCTGAGTTCAGAATAACTCTTATCTGTCTCAGAATGACTGCAGCTTGAACAGACTATGAAGTAGATACCATGTTCTGAACACTTACTCTAAGTTTCTGATCATCCATTGTAGGCAAAAGACTGGCATGATTTGGGTCGTAGGAGTCTAAATTCCTTAGAAGTCACTTGCCTATCTAATTGTTCCATGATAAAAGAAGAATCCCAAGCCAGTCCCAGTACTCATGGTTCCCAGGTTATTCTCTCACTAGATCAAAATCTCCTTTTGACAGATGTGTTGATTCTCTTGTTTCAAATTCTGCTTCTTTCTGTCAGGGTGAATTACTGTATGTGAATTACGGCCGCACCGAGGACTTCTTTCTGCTGGAGCGTGTGATGGGAATTAACTGCACAGGAAAGATTGTTATTGCCAGATATGGCAAGATCTTCAGAGGAAATAAGGTAATGCCTCCATATTAAAATGTTACTTGTGCTGTCCTTCAGCTGATTTCAAGAAATGGAAACACTTGCTTACAAGGTGCTGAAGATTTTAGCATAGCGGAGTTTTCATAAAGCCACGTTCAGAAATAATTCCTTATTAGAAGGTCTAAAATATATATTTGATATGTATGTAATACATCTGTGGGATAAAAGTAAACAAGTTAGAAAATGTAGCATACTTTTATATTAACTTGCATACTATAAATTGTTCCAAAACATTGTGACCACTCTTGGGGAGTGCAGTCTAACTTTGACTGTGCTACCCTATTGGTTCAGCTGTGCTTTAGGATGCCTGTATTGTGTTTCTTTGTAATGGTTTCTATATGCCAGGCAGAGACTGTAAGTATATGGAGGTTATTTTAAATTCTTTATCTGTTTATTCAATCTCCTTGTCATATAAATATTTTTGAACTACAGATTTTTGCAGACTTCCCTGGACTCACAGGAGAGGACATAATCATGTGCATTACTGCAGGTGTCAAGTTATTTCCTCAGTAGAGGTGTAAGAAGACAGTCTGCTTTAAATGTATTTGGCTCTTTAGCAGAAATTGGTTTGATCTTAATTTAGGCAGAACAGTAATTTGTATTTCTGTTACCTAGGTGTATCAAATACTGAATTTCCTTGTTGGAATGAGAGTTACAAGAGCTACGAGAGTTGGGGCTCTGCAGCCCGGAGAAGAGAAGGCTCCCAGGAGACCTTCTAGTAGCCTTCCAGTATCTCAAGGGGGCCTACAGGAAGGCTGGGAAGGGATTATTGACAGGGTCTTGCAATGACAGGACAAGGGGCAGTGGGTTTAAACTGGCAGAGGGGAGACTGAAACTGGATGTTAGGAGGAAGTTCTTTGCAGTGAGAGTGGTGAGACACTGGCATAGGTTGCCCAGGGAGCAACCTGTGATCTTGGGTGATCACATTGGGTGATGCTGTGCTCCACAACCTCCCTGGAGGTGTTCAAGGCCAGGTTGGAGGAGGCCTTGAGTGACCTGTCCTAGTGGGAGATGTCCTTGCCTATGGCAGGGGTTTGGAACTAGATGTCCTTTGAGGTCCCTTCCAACCTTACCATTCTATGATTCTATTCTATGAATGCTAACTCTTATTAAATGCTGTTGCATAATCTTCTGTGAGCTTTTAAGTGGGTAACTCACTGCTTTATAGATACACCATTTTCACCAGTGAAAAGTGACATGGAACTATATTCTGAGACAGATAACATTGCACTAAACTGTTTACCACTCTTAAAGATACTATGGTTTGGAAATTAGATGCCCTCGTTTACACTTAGGGGTGGTATGTTCATTTTTACTAATTTCTAATGACTGCTTATATACTGAAGAATTCAATAGCCTGTATAAAGTCTGCAGAACTCTAATTTTCTGACTTCCTCGTGGTGTGCAAAAATAGGATGGAGGATGAAGGCAAGTTCTGTATTTCCTGAAAAAAAGCTATGGTATTTCTGAATTAAGATACCCTAATTTAAAACTGTCGAGGATTAGTTGTCACACAGTCACTGTACATCATTGTCATTTATAATAGCAAAACAGATTGGAATGTCAGAATGACATCTGTTTTCTTGTTCTCACTCTCTACCAATCGGTACTATACAATAATAAAGTTGCATGACAACACTTTTTAAAATCAGAGTAGCATGTGAGTCAGTCCTTCTGTTGTAATAAGCCTGAGATAGACACTCTTTGAAGTTAGCCTTGTTCATAGCCAGTTTCAAACTCTCCCATACTAATCTTCCTGTGTAGTTTGAACTGTGAGATATGTTCCAGAGATCACTTAAGTACATAAGGTAAATACATGACTTACTAAAGATAAGGCTGCAGCAATGCGATATATTTTTTTTCCATCTATGTGTGCATTTCAGTACTCGGTCGATTTTACTGATCTAGATGCCAGAATACAAACTCAGGTTATATAGTAATACTTTGGAGGATGTTTTCCAAGTTGCTGCAGTTACCTCCTAGCTAAAACTCAAAGCAACAGCAAACCTTTTACTTTCATATGGAACCTGATACCTGCATATATATTTTCAGGAAATGTTATGCTATGAGACAACTGTGTGCCCTTTACTTATTCCAATCACTGTAAAAGTCCCTGAGGAATACTCACTGTAATTTAATAATACTTTTATTTGTCCCTTGGATGATTGTGCCAAGCTGGAAAGGACTGGATAAAAACTGGAGCTGTGCTTTGCAGGTGAAGAATGCTGAACAGGCAGGTGCCAAGGGAATTATTTTGTACTCTGACCCTGCTGACTACTGTGCCCCGGGAGTAGATCCCTATCCAAATGGCTGGAACCTTCCAGGTGGAGGAGCCCAGCGTGGAAATGTATTAAACTTGAATGGGGCAGGAGATCCTTTGACAGCAGGTTATCCTGCAAAAGGTGAGTGACACTAAATTCATTCTCTGACAGTCTGGTTTCAGGGAAGAGGTAATGGGGATGGTCTTTCTCTTGGAACAAAACACGTTTTTATTGGTATTTCTGTTGGTATTTCTGAGCTTCACATCAGTAGGCTACTTCAGTAGGCATGACAAAAGTGAGGGGATAAGGGAGTGTGACGGTTTAGGAGTTCCCCGCCCCACACACTTTGTAAAATGACCTAGACTAGAACTCAGGCAGCTGGAAGTTAAGGACTGAAGCTCTATTTACAGCTCAGCACAATGTACAAGCAGATCTATACACAACAGACAGGAATATTTACAGAAATATACAAGTTAAAGGTAATACAGAAGCACAATACCCCTCCCAGAAATCAAGAGACCCCAGGAGGGGCTCCCAACCACCCTTCCACCTTCTCCCCACCCCTATACCTTACGCCAAGGTTTGCCTTATGTGCAAGGTGAATTAGGAGGATCGGCCAGGGGGGTTAGAAGAAAAGTGGTTAGTGAGGTTAATCGGCAAGGAGAAGCCAGAGCCAGAAACTGCTAGACCGCCCCAGACGCTGTGCTGTGTCCCCAGAGAGAGACAGACAGACACTGACTTATCTATGTTTTGGTTGTTTTACCCAAAACAATCTCAGCAAGCCTGTGAGTGAAATAGACATCACCATGTTTTCCTTTCACAACCTATAGTGTAATTTTCTCTATTAAAATATTCTAATTAGCCTCAAACCAGCACAAGGAGTGCTTAACTTCACAGACATACCCAAGTTAGTCCAAAGATCATAACACAGTTATTTGACAGCTGAAGCCTTGGTCAGCAAGGAGCCGGCCTGCGCAGCTCACAGGTTTCTTTGCTTTTGTAGTTCTTTCTGCAGGATTTGGGCTGCTTTTCCTCCACAAGAGCTCCTGCTGGCAATGCTGAGATCTTTCATGCTGGAACTTAGGTCACCTGGCTGCTGCTGAGGCTTCTCAGATGACCATTCCCCACTGATTCATCACCTTCACCTCATTCTTCCTGATGTTTATTTGGGCTCTGCTCTGTTTCATTTAGCACATAACCCAGATAATTTTGACTGAAGTGCATTAAGAACCTCCTACCAGCACTTAAGACAGCACATCTGAGGGAGGCCCAAGAGGATCAAACCCTAAGTGGTGGAGAAAGTTAACTCTATAAAAGATAGATGTTCGCAATAGCAGTATAGCAGGAGCAGACCATGAGATAGATTTCTGGTTCCTCATGCTAGAGTCAGTGGTCTCATAGATGAATCCTCATCTGCTTTCCTCAACAAGGGTCTGTGTGACTGTTGTATGAAGCAGGAAACGATTATTTTCTATACCTACTGGCTTGGGAACATCCAGTATTGTCCACACTGTGAAAATTAAGGTTCTCATTTCTAAAACAAACGTAACTTGTGTTTAGGATGTCTCAGAACAAAACCTGGACTGCAGTGTGCGCGCGCAGCCCAGACAGCAGCTGAGTGCTGGGCTGCAGCAAGAACAGTGTGACCAGCAGGGCGATCAGACAGTACCCAAAGCACAGGAGGGATTGCTGTCAGTGGTCTCAAAGCTGTTAGAGGCTTTGGAGCTTTCCTAGACTCTTTTCTCAGGCAACTGGAGTCTAGCACAGTCTCTGACCTGATTCCTCTTGACTTCCCATTCAGCAGCAGCCTTGCAGAGGGGCAGGCAGGATGCAATGCTGTGTGCAGGCTTGGCACAATGTCAGGCTGGCTGTGCAGGCCGAGTGCCTGCAGACATTAAGAGCCTGTGCCTGGTAGTGGAGTTCCAGGCAGTTCAGGATGCAACGAGGTAGCAAGCAAGCATTGATACAATGGCAGAGAGCACCTTGTGCTACCTGCTCATCCCTTTTTATCTATACAGCCCAAGACTGATGGGCCTTTGGACCTAGATTGGCCAATCAGGATGGCACTTTGCCATGCTTGACCATATCAGGTGAAGCCATAGGCTTGCTTTACCCAAATTTGGGCAGAACACAGGCTCTGCACAAGGCATACACAAGCTGAGCCTGTGTAGCTTGTTTACCACGGGATGCAAATGGCCAGGGTCCTTAGACTCAGTAGCTCCACGTTCTTTGTCCTCTTTCCTGTGGTTGCTTCTCCCCAAAATAGGAGGTCGGAGAGCAGCAAATAATGTCTGGGCAATCCAGGACATATATAAGCCTATTTTTGCGTAAGCCTTTGTCTAAAAGCCTTTCAAAAGTAAAAAGAAAAAAATCAGAATTTCCATCCTGTTCTAAATGCAGACTGTGTGGGTAAAAGTTTGTTAATGTCTCTCTGCAAACACATAGAATCATAGAATGGTAAGGTTGGAAGGGACCTCAAAGATCATCTAGTTCCAACCCCCTGCCATAGGCAGGGACACCTCCCACTAGTACAGGTCACTCAAGGCCTTGTCCAGCCTGGTCTTTAACACCTCCCTGGGCAACCTGTGCCAGTGTCTCACCACCCTCAATACAAAGAACTTCCTCCTAACATCCAGTTTCAATCTCCCCTCTGACGGTTTAAACCCATTGCCCCTTGTGCTGTCATTGCAAGACCTTATCAATAGTCCCTCCCCAGCCTTCCTGTAGCCCCCTTCAGATACTGGAAGGCTACTCTAAAGTCTCCTGGAAGCCTTCTCTTTTCCAGGTTGAAGAGCACATTGATAATGCATAAAGAATGAAATCGCTGAAGAAATTTCAGCCCAACTTTTGAGGAAAATGAAATGATTGGTCTTGGCTCCAGTGGTTGGACTGTTGTTTGAACTGCACAGCTACTTTCTTAGAGTTGTAAACATGAAAACTGCTGTCTTTTGCTTTCAGAATACACCTACCGATTAGACAAAGCCAGGGGCGTAGGTCTCCCAAAAATTCCAGTTCATCCGATTGGCTACCATGATGCTGAATCATTACTGCGGTAAGTGCATGAGACATGAGGAATTTGAAGGAGACTTCTTTGGAAGGTGTGAGAATATTTTAAAAGAAAGGAGAAATACTTCTGCACTGTGCTTCTGCTTTAGCTGTTGAAGTAAATACTTGTTTGTCCATAAGTTCTCTGTAGGAGGTAAAGATGTTTCTATTACAACATACCAGATAGGCACAGAATGATCTGTAACAGATAATTTGTAATATTTACAGAAATATACAAGTAAAAGGTAATACAGCAACACAACACCCCTCCCAGAAATCAGAGACCCCAGGAGGGGCTCCCAACCACCCTTCCACCTTCTCCCCACCCCTGTACCTTACCCCAAGGTTTGCCTTACACGCAAGGTAAATTAGGAAGATCGGCCAGGGAGGTTAGAAGAAAAGTGGTTAGTGAGGATTAATCAGCAGAGGAGCCAGAGCCCAGAAGCTGCTAGATCGCCCCAGCAGCTCCTGTTCCAGCAAGCGACAGAGAGAGACTGACTTATCTAATGTTTTGGTTATTGTTCCCAAACAATTCTCCAGCAAGCCTATGAGTGAAGTAGACATCACCATGTTTTCCTTTCACAGCCTATAGTGTAATTTTCTCTATTAAAATATTCCAATTAGCCTCAAACCAGCACATATATCATGATCATTTATTTATATGGAAGTTATAAAGTGTGTCTCAGGCTGAATAAAGGCAGTTTAGAGGGTGGTATGATATGTGTCTTGTAAAAGGACCACAAATTAAATCCAGGGAAATAATCATAGAATCATAGAATGGTAAGGTTGGAAGGGACCTCAAAGATCATCCAGTTCCAACCCCCAGCCATAGGCAGGGACACCTCCCACTAGGACAGGTCACTCAAGGCCTCCTCCAACCTGGCCTTGAACACCTCCAGGGAGGGAGCAGCAACAACCTCCCTGGGCAACCTGTGCCAGTGTCTCACCACCCTCACTGGAAAAAAACATACTCCTAACATCCAGTATCAGTCTCTCCTCTGCCAGTTTAAACCCATTGCCCCTTGTCCTGGCATTGCAAGACCTTGTCCATAGTCCCTCCTCAGCCTTCCTGTAACCCCCTTCAGATACTGGAAGGCTACTCTGAGGTCTCCTGGAAGCCTTCTCTTCTGCAGAAGTTGGGGCTGCAGAGCCCCAACTCTCTTAGCCTGTTCTTATAGCAGAGCTGCTTCAGCCCTCTGATGAGACCTAACAAAATATGGTTCCTGGTTCCTTATCTGTGTTCGGTGATATTTTAAGTTGTCTAGAAGTAATGTATGTTTTTCTTTTATAACAGTAACATGGGAGGATATGCACCACCGGATAGTAGCTGGAAAGGAAATTTGAATGTGTCTTACAACGTTGGTCCAGGTTTCACAACAGATTATTCTACAAGGTCAGTTTTGTGTCATAAGGAAAACATGCTTGGCATCAGAGGAAAACAGAGGAGTTTGACTGAAGGTAGAGTAGTTGGGGTTGTTTGCATTGTTCCTTTGAATATGACTATTTCCTAGGTTGAAACGTGCTCAGTGGAAAGCTTCAGCAGATTTACTTCTTGATTGGATGGACATGAATGAATTGTTTCAGTTTCCAGCTGGTCTTGAACCAATTTCATTTGAGAAGCATGTAGCTTTTGGCAGTCTATTTGATGAGACTGATTTTTTTTTTTTTTTTTCAAATTGAATGTCTTTTTTTTTAAATTCATGTGGGTCTTACCCAGTGCCTTACAGAAAGTAGGATTAACCTACACATTGAGTTTTCCAGAAAAAAAAAAAAAAGTGAACTACAATGTAATTTTTATTGCTTCAGATTGTTTTAAAACTGATTTAGTAATTGGAATATAGGACTAAAGTCCTGGTGTTTTAGTCCTGGCTGAGCTGTTATCCTGGCCTCATATTAACTGTTTGACCTATTCCCTACGTCTTAGTCATGCAATATAAAAAATACTTCTGAAAATACACAGACAACCCTTGAGGATGAGTTGTTACCCCTCCAGCTGTGCAGCAGATAAAAAGTCTCTTGATGCAACCCTCTAGATGATTAGAACTATTTACCTTTTTAGCACTGGATGGCTTTAATTTTTCTTTCACTTTTCCAAATTTAAATTCTAGCTGCTAACAAAATAGTCTTTGAATTTGGAGTTTTGAGCCTTTAACCCATATAAACCCTTCTGACACAGAATCATAGAATCATAGAATGGTAAGGTTGGAAGGGACCTCAAAGATTATCTAGTTCCAACCCCCTGCCATAGGCAGGGACACGTCCCACATCAGTAACAGTACACACCTTTCAAGAGCTGAGTGCTGTTTACAGTTGTAGAAGTATAAATGCAGACAAAACTACACTGAAAGGTTTTCAGATTTACTTTGGTTTAATGGAAGATAAATCTGCCCAAACTGCCTTCCTTACAATTCATATTGTACATTTTGGAAACATGACAAGATGGTTGATTGTCTAATCTGGTGGCTTTTCTTTTTGAACTTTCTTCCCAATACACTAGAAAGGTGAAAATGCACGTTCATAGCAACAATGAAATAAGAAGGATTTACAATGTAATTGGCACCATCAGAGGCTCAGTGGAACCAGGTAAAGTCGTCTGTCTTCAGTGTCATGTGAGCACGCAAAGACCTCTGTGTGCACTTTGTAGTTACAAGTGGGAAAGGAGGACTATAGTTTTCCCTGAAATACTGCACTGCATTGTCACTGGTTATGAAATATTTATTACAACAGCTTTCATATGCTTCAGGCTATGTCACCATTTTCAGTGAAAATGCTGATTTTCAAGGGGGAGTCATAGCCAATACAAAAATATTTGTCTTCAGGCAAGTAACTTTGCAACTGAAAGGATATTCTCCCCATAGAATCATAGATTGGTAAGGTTGGAAGGGACCTCAAAGATCATCTAGTTCCAACCCCCTGCCATAGGCAGGGACACCTCCCGCTAGTACAGGTCACTCAAGGCCTCCTCCAACCTGGCCTTCAACACCTCCAGGGAGGCAATAGCCACAACCTCCTGGGCAACCCTCCTCTCTGCAGCCCTCTGAGCATCTTGGTGGCCTCCTCTGGACCTGCTCCAACACTTCCATGTCCTTCCTGTGCTGGCGGCTCCAAAACTGCACACAGGACTCCAGATGGGATCTGAGGAGAGCAGAGCAAAAGGGCAGAATCCCCTACCTNCGATGGATCCCTGACCACTTTACTGTGTACAACTCTAAAGTGGGTATTCTTGACTACTAAGGCAGGAATGTATTTTGATATCTGAAGATAGAAAATCCACCACTAGTCACCTTCTTTCTTACAGTCTCTTGTAACCAGTGTAATTTTACACTCTAAAAAATCCAAGATAGATTGACATTGCTAGGAGGACAATAACATCATTTAACTTGTAACTACAGCACTTCCCTGTGGCCTGTAATACAACTGTTAAACATATTACAGTAGCCCTATGATCTCATTAATGTCTCCATCATAAGCTGGCCAAGCCATTTTATGACTGACTCTTATACACTGAATGTATATAGAAGTACTACATTATCAAGGTAATTAGTGGATCAGCTTTACCATGAAGGAAACTATTGTAAAATTTGAAAAGATGCTTCTATCTTTAAAGTAAAGCTGCAGTATAGCAAATAATGGAAGTAACATTATCAAATTTGAGAGGCTGTAAGCCTTATGGAATCAAGTTACTGTTTGATGAATTCTTTAGTGCTGGCTGAAAAATGTCTTTGGAGATTTAAAATGTCTTTTGCTTTCCTACAATGTATATTATAAACTATGAAGTTTTCTTGCCTGATGCATACATGGAAAATTAGTGATTACTTCCTATTAACATCTTTATGTCAGAAAAGAAAAATTTCAAGTAGATTTCCATAATTAATTTCTCTAGACAGGTATGTCATCTTGGGAGGTCACCGTGACTCATGGGTTTTTGGTGGCATTGATCCTCAGAGTGGAGCAGCTGTGGTTCATGAGATTGTGAGGAGTTTTGGAAAACTGAAAAGGAAAGGTAAGGAAACAAAAGAACAAAGCACACCAAAATCTCAGCTCTCAGCAGTTCCCATTGATTTCTCTCTGGAATTTAAGCACATGCTTAAAATTAAACACAGTGATCTATCAAATAATCATGCTGCTCTTCAGCTGTTAATTGCTTTCAGTCGCAGCCTTGCTGTATGTAAGGTTCTTCTACTCAAAAGAAAGTACAGAATCATAGAATCATAGAATGGTAAGGTTGGAAGGGACCTGAAAGATCATCTAGTTCCAACCCCCTGCCATAGGCAGTGACACCTCCCACAAGGACAGGTCACTCAAGGCCTCCTCCAGCCTGACCTCAAACACCTCCAGGGAGCATGTGGAGCACAGAATCACCCAATGTGACTGAAGATCACATTGGGTGATTCTGTGCTCCACAACCTCCCTGGACATCCTGTGCCTGTGTCTCACCACCCTCACTGCAAAGAACTAGCATCCAGTTTCAGTCTCCCCTCTGCCGCTTCAGACCCATTGCCCCATGTCCTGGCATTGCAAGACCTTGGCAATAGTCCCTCCCNTTGAGGCTGGTCAGACTTGACAGAGACAGTGGTCCTGGAAAACTGATGCAGAGGCAGACTGATCAAGTCTTCATGAGGGCAACATCAAAATCCTTATATAGATCTGCTCTGAGGACAGGCTGAGAGAGTTGTGGCTCTGCAACCTGNTGCAAGACCTTGGCAATAGTCCCTCCCCAGCCTCCCAGTAGCCCACTTCAGATACTGAAAGGCTACTAAAAGGTCTCCTGGAAGCCTTCTTTTCTCCAGGCTGCAGAGCCCCAACTCATAGCAGAGCTGCTGCAGCCCTCTGAGCATCTTCATGGCCTCCTCTGGAGCCACTCCAGCAGTTCAGTGTCCTTCCTGTGGTGGGGGCTCCAGAGCTCTACACAGTACTGTACAAAGCACACCTCAACAAATCTCTAAAACAGAGAATGTGGGACACTAAAAGAAATACAACATTGAAGTTAAATTGAGTACTGTCTATGTCACCTTTACCAAGTTTTGTTGCTTTCAGAGCAAACGCTATCTCCCAATCTGACATCCCACAGAAAGATCTGATGTTTTCTTTGCCTACCCTGAAAATCTATTAGCATGTAGCTTCCATTCCATTCCAGTTCTTGGATATTAGGGGAAAGTGTCTTTGGAATGATNTGGGATGTGTCCCTGCCTATGGCAGGGGTTTGGAATTAGGTGATCTTTGAGGTCCCTTCCAACCTTCCCATTCTGTGATTCTATGATTTTAAGGCATGTAACTGTAGTTTGGAGACAGCCTGAAGAATAAAAGAAGCATGTCTGTGTAATGCAGAGAGTGAGCTGTTGAAACATAGTAGGAGGTAATGGTTAAAAATGCCTCATGCTTAGTTACATTAAAGTAGGAACAAATGTCACCTTTACCAAGTTTTGTTGCTTTCAGAGCAAACGCTGTCTCCCAATCTGACATCCCACAGAAAGATCTGATGTTTTCTTTGCCTACCCTGAAAATCTATTAACATGTAGCTTCCATTCCATTCCAGTTCTTGGATATTAGGGGAAAGTGTCTTTGGAATGATAGCTGGAAATAAACCAAAGGGGTGAAAAAGAAATTGAGCAAAAGATAAAAACGTTTCAGTAACCTGAAAGAAAACTTTGGGCAGAGATACAGAGGCAGGGCAGTATAGTCTGTTCCATTTGCCTTGGGTTTAAATCAAACAGAGAACTTCAAATGGAAGGTCTTTGCTTTGTAGGTGATCTGTCAAAGTTACTGAACGTTCCTTAGGCTTTGAAATCCATCATTTAGGAGAGAAATCCATCATTTGGGTCAGAGAAACTCAGTAATAGATATGAAAACATGCCAAACAATTTTCTGTTGAAGTAGACCCTGATATATGTAATATGTTCTGAATTGAAGGGGTGAACCTTGTAGAGGAGGGGGTTTTGGGTTGGACTTAGTGATCCCAAGGGTCTTCTCCAACCTGAATGATTCTGTGAAGAGAGCAGTGAGAGTAGAAAAGCTTTCAAGAATCTGTACACAAACGTATAGGCACAGTTTGACATTTTAGAAAATTTTCTTGCAGTTAAAGCTGAGAGAAGAAAAAAAATACATAGTTTGGACAACACTGAAATAGAAGTGAGATTACTATAAAATTAACAAACCATTATTACATTAGGTTAGTGGAGAAATTTATGTTAAAAGTCCTAAAACACATCTTTCACCACTGATCAGCATAAAAGGCATCTATCAAGCGGTCTTTATTTCTGTAATACAAATTTCATAACCTTTTATTGCAGGATGGAGGCCAAGGAGGACAGTGATATTTGCAAGCTGGGATGCAGAGGAATTTGGCCTGTTAGGATCAACAGAGTGGGCTGAGGTAAACCACTAGTTTAAAAAATATTAAAAAATTAATCACAGGGAAGATCTCTTCCTCCCTCGCTCCCTCCCTGCTTCTCTCTTCCTTTCTCTCTCTCTCTCCCACCTCTTTCCCAAGAATTTAGGGCTCCTTGCAGTTTGTGATGTCTTTCCCTGAAGCAGCTGTTATTTCCATGGATGGGAAAATATTTCAAAGTAAAAAAAGGTTCATCAGCATTTTCTTTTTCTTCTCAATAGGAAAATGTCAAAGTATTGCAAGCACGGGGAGTGGCTTACATCAATGCAGATTCCTCTGTTGAAGGTACACAGTTTTGACTTGGGTTTTACAGGAGTAGTGACACACAAAAGGCATTTTAGCTTGGAGATCCATGAAAGCTTCCATATGATAATTTTGTCTCATTAGTTTGGGAGTAGACATGGGGGGAAACTGTGACCCAGAATCAGTGGTAGTGTCCTTCAGTTCTTCCTGTTCCTCCAGGGAAAAAGTCTGTTACAGCAGCTACACTGTTTGGGAAGTCATGTGGAAAGACAAAAAATGGTGTGCCCCTGTAAGCACTTCTGTGGCAATTCTTTAGTCAACTTCCCTTCTTGTAACATACACAGTAAACACAGGGACACAGGAGAAGTTCCTAAGGGTTGCTTCTAAAGCTGGGCTATTATTCACCCTAACCAATAAAAATTCACTGACAAGATCACAGAAGAACTCTTCTGCAAGGAAAATCAGCTTCTTCCTTGCAGAAAGTGTGGCTCTCTAGTCCTTCTCTTATTAATAAATAATGGTATGAGCTTTCAGATGAGTAGAATTTACTTCTTCAAATCAATTTTTCATGTTTTTTCAGGCAACTACACACTGCGAGTGGATTGCACCCCACTGATGTACAATCTGGTGTACAGGCTGACTAAAGAGGTAGTACCACTTAAAATTTTTAGCCAGCATGTTCAGTGCTCACTTACTGGATGGCTCTGTGTGTATGAAATATGATTTCCTACTGCATTACCTCTTTTATGTCAACAGCTAAGTGACTGGAGGCTTTTAAAAGGAGTGAAAAGAATTTCAAGCTTATACCTTTAAATTATAAGCTATTCAAGATCAGGTTTTTCCCCACTTCTCCTGTGAAAGTATTCCTCCTGACAGCAAAAGAATACAAAAATGCTGGGAGCTGAAGGACAGAAACAAGGACAAACCTGGCTGCCTTGTCCAGCTACTAGGGTACCCGTGATAGTGAGAGACTCCGATTCCCTTTAGGCAGGGTAAGAAATGTGGCTTATCGCAGTGCTGCTTTTAGCATGATTTGACAGGTTTGGTCAACATGCAGAGCTTTGGTATGCTCTGTTAGATATTCATGGGCTCTGACTGATGCTCTCACACACATTTGTGTGGTACACAAAAATAAAAGTCAGGAAATACCCTCACCATCTTAGGTGTAAGATGTCTGTTGCTTGGAGAGTGTATTTTAGAGGATGGTACTAAAAGCGTTTTCTGTGGATTTTTTCCTTGTTCATCTGTATTAAATTAACATTAAATTAAACTTCTATGTCTATACTTTATGTACTTATATAATGTACATTAAACTACAGTATATATTTCATGACTGCCCTGCATCTGTCTTTTCCAGTCGATAGTTTGATTTATCTTGTAGAAGATGCATTAAACTGATAAAAAAGTAAAGAAAATGTAAGGCAGTATGTAATCATTTTCTGACAATTGAAAGGCAACAAATACGATTTAACTCTGTTTAAAATTAGGTGCTCAGATAGAAATATTTCTGTCTTGAACAGCAGAAGAGCTGATCACCTTCAGTTCCTGTTGTAGGCTGTGCTAAGTGCAGGTGTCCAGAACACTCACCAGAACACAATTAGGTCAGCAGTCTCAGTTTGGACACCAAGAGCCATTGTTAAAATGTTGACCTAAATACCAGTAAATATGGTTGTGTAACCTCTTCCTTGAGCTGAAAAGCAGCAACAAAGAGTGATGGCTGCATGTAATCAGAGGTTGTTGGTAGCTGATGTCTGAAGAGAATACTGATCAGGAAGCATATCCTCTGTGTCCCCATCCAAAGTCAGTCTGTGGCAAAAAGTGCTAACACTGTTCAGTGAACAGTGAGCTTCATAACCAAAAACCCCAAATATATTAGTTTTATTTTGATTCACATTGTGGAGGTCTATATATTAATAATAGGTGTTATTAATCTTTAATAGATTAAAGATAATAAAAACTCAGCAGCTCACCAAGAAAAAGATGGAAAAATACTCTGTGTTTAACCTGCTTAATAGTCTGGAGCAGGCAGAGGGATAAGGAGTGAACTTTAGTATCATCATGATTTGTATACCTCTGTAGCAACTACAATGACATAAGCACCAAATACTATGTACACATTGCCCCTCTGCAGTTACTGCTGCAGCCATGAGAATAGTTTGTGTGAAATAAAGCAAGACAGAAACTGGTTTTAATTGAACCAAGACAAAATGTAAATGTACTGCCAAAGTGAAACAAAAAACTTTGTGAGGGATTTTTGTGTTGAATATTTAAATTAAGTGTCTGAAAGTTTCACAAACAGTGAAATTTAAATATTGACTTGAAATGTTTTGCTTTCCCTGTTTTTATTTCCATCTAAATTTACTTTTTTTCAAGCAAAATGATTTCTTTCACAAATAGTGAAATTTAAATATTGGCTTGAAATGTTTTGCTTTCCCTCATTTTTCTTCCATCTAAATTTAGCTTTTTTTTTAGCAAAATAACAATTCCTCTGCAAAATGCTATACACTTGAAATATTAAAATAGAAATGAAGAAAGGTTGAGGAATTTAAGTCCATGAGATATTCATTACCCCAAAACATAGCTTTTAGGAGGTAACATGTTGTAGACTTATGGCTTGGTAACATTTAGAACTCTACTCTTTACCTTCTTTTACAATATTCTTTTTCTAGATACCAAGTCCTGATGAAGGCTTTGAAGGAAAGTCTCTTTATGAGAGCTGGTTACAAAAAAATCCATCAAGAGAATACAGTGGTGATCCCAGGTCAGTGATGAATGAAAACAAATAACACACAAAAAGCTATCTTAACTTACAGGGTGTAGCTTTTAAAGAAATAGACACTTCACAAAGTGAACACCTAAAAGGTGTGAGTCTCAGCTGGTGTAAATTCCAGAGTTTTAGTGATTGCAGCTGGTACACCATTGTACAGCAGTTCTCTGAGCTTGCCATGGTGGCATAGATAGGAGGCTTTACATGTGAAAAGCGTTTGTGCAGTGTATAGAGATGTAGACAAATAAAGGAGGTAGTCACAAATAAAGGAGGCAGGCACACCATGCCAACTCAGGAGCATTCCCTTGCACTTGCTGTCAGTCTGCTGGAAGGCCTCTGAATTTGCATGGATGGGGAGCATAAGAGGTATGATTTTAGAACACTTCCTCAAGATTGTCAGGGTTTCTCTATACAATATTAAAGGCCAATTCTGTTCCAAAGAGCCGTGATGGTACTGTTGTGATTTTTCTGCATTGAAAGCTTGGGATAGTTGAAATTCAACAGAAGGAAAGTCACTGGATGTTCTCAGTGAGTTAAATTCTCTTGAGACTCTTATTTCTCTGCCCCTGGAAATGATGAGACTGGTCCTCCAAGAGTACAGTTAATGAGGTGCATGTAATGTAGAGGTCACAGTCAAGTCATGGTCACGTTGTCAGAAGGAGGGTACAAGGGAAAGACTCTGTAGTGGCTACCAGTGCAGAATACAGAATTGCCACAGTAGTTGTAAGCAAATGAAATTTGTCATTTAATTATTGTTACTCAAGGCATTTTCTTCTTTCTTGTCCAAAGAATAAACAAACTGGGTTCTGGCAATGACTTTGAAGTCTTTTTCCAACGTCTTGGCATTGCTTCAGGCAGAGCACGTTACAGTAAGAACTGGGTAAGTCTGTGCCTTCCTCTTTATCTGTAACTACCTGAGTAATGTCACCTCTGCTTGAGCTTTTTAGACTGCCAGCTTTTTGAAGTTCAGTTCAATGCGCCAGAGTGGAGTCCCAGTTCATTACTATAATTCTATGTTCTGCTACAACAGAAATACACAATAAACAGCAATGTTCAACTTAGTCAGGCAAAAGAACCTTTGCTCAAGATAAATGGATGTGCTCAAAATTACATGTGGTTGATGAAGGTTTATGAGCTGTTTATGATGATTGGATGAGGTTTATCCAGGTTGGACAAGGCATTGAGTGACCTGTACTAGTGGGAGGTGTCCCTGCCTATGGCAGGGGGTTGGGACTAGATGATCTTTGAGGTTCCTTCCAACCTTACCATTCTATGATACTATGATTTCTGAATGATTTGCAATAAGTTACGAAGCTTTGAATTCAAAATGGTTCCAAATGGTTTTATGGAAAATATAAGCAAAGTCACTGTTAAACAAAGATGTTTAACATCTTTGTCAGAGATAGGGGCAGAGGAATCAGTTCACCCTAAGCAAGTTTGTAAGTGGCACCAAGCTGTGTGGCACAGTTGACTTGCTAGAGGGCAGGGATCCATCCAGAGGGACCTGGACAGGCTGGAGAGGTGGGCCCCGGCCAANGGCAAGGGAGGGGATTCTGCCCCTTTGCTCTGCTCTCCTCAGACCCCATCTGGAGTCCTGTGTGCAGTTCTGGAACCCCCAGCACAGGAAGGACATGGAAGTGTTGGAGCAGGTCCAGAGGAGGCCACCAAGATGCTCAGAGGGCTGCAGCAACTCTGCTCTGAGGACAGGTTGAGAGAGTTGGGGCTCTGCAGCCTGGAGAAGAGAAGGCTTACAGGAGAACTTAAGAGTAGCCTTTCACTATCTGAAGGGGCTACAAGAAGGCTGTGGAGGGACTACTGCCAAGGTTTTGCAATGACAGGACAAGGGGCAATGGATTTGAGCTGGCAGAGGGGAGATTGAAAGTGTTAGGATGTTAGGAGGAAGTTGTTTGCAATGGGGGCGGTGAGACACTGGCACAGGTTGCCCAAGGAGGTTGTAGCAGCTCCCTCCCTGGAGGTGTTGAAGGCCAGGTTGGAGGAGGCCTTGAGTGACCTGTCCTAGTGGGAAGTGTCCCTGCTTATGGCAGGGGGTTGGAACTGGATAATCTTTGAGGTCCCTTCCAACCTTACCATTCTATGATTCTATAAGTTTGACTCTGGAGCGTAGTGTGAGATGAGACTTAAGAAATGTTCAAGGAGCAACCTATTCAGTGTGGTCTTTTCCCCTGCAAAGGCAAATCCAAAGACACAAACAGAAATGACTGCTAAGAGAGAAATGACAAGCAAAGAGAGAAATGACAAGCAAAGAGAGAAAGGGCACTCTCACCTTAATTTAGCCAACTAAAAGTTATGTGTCAGTTCTCAGCTGTCTTCCTTAGGCTCTCTACACGGTCAGTGGAGAGCTGCAAATAGCCATTCGTGTCATCACAGGTTGATGTCTGAGAGAGTTATCACTGAGCAACTTATCCAACTATCTGTAGTATTTTCATAGGTTTAGTGTGACCTGAAAACATTACAGTGCCTTGAATCCCACAGCAAAAATGAAACATCCACAGCTGAATAATGGTTTGTCTGGGTTTGTTTGTTTCAGGATGTAGAAAAATATAGCAGCTATCCAGTTTACCACAGTGTCTATGAAACCTATGAAATTGTGGAGAAGTTTTATGATCCCACTTTCAAGAATCACCTAACAGTAGCTCAGGTACGGGGTGGGCTGGTTTTTGAACTGGCCAACTCCCTTGTGCTTCCTTTTGACTGCAGAGATTATGCATCAGCTGTGAGCAACTATGCTCACATCATCTACAATTTGTCAAGGAATCATGAAGAGAAACTGGCAACATACAATGTGTCCTTTGGTATGTATGGCCTTCAGTCACACTGCTCCTTAATATGTCTGAGTGATAACCACTTTTTTACCTTCTGCTGTGCGAACACTAAATAAAGTAAGAGCCACACCCTTGAATAATTCGAAATATTTGTGACTAGTATGCCACTGCCATGTACAACTAACACTTAACAGTCACATTGTTGACCTGTGCAGGGTTTGGCAATACTGGCAACAACATACCTTTGTCTTGGTCCTTTAAAAAAACCACACTGCTTTGCAGTTTATGGGATTGGATAATTATGTGTCCAACCTTGATCATAGGATCATAAGGTAATGAAAAGAATGCTGGAAGGAGGTGTAGGGGAGTACTTTGTGTTAAATGGACATGTGAGCAATCCAACCTGTGCTAACTGCTAATTGTGAACTGAAAAGTTTCACAGCCTACCTAAAGGTTCATCTGAAGGGCAAGGACACCAGCTGTGAGCAGCCCCGGGGAAATGGGCAACAACAGGGTGATCAAAGCAAAACAAAGACTCACATTAAGCATTTGAACAGATAATGTTGAACCAATTGCTTAATGCCACAGAGCTTGTGCCTTAATGACTTGGACTAATTGCTTAACAATGCATAGTCTGTTAGAAAGTAAGCTAATGCTCATATTCAATAAATGGGCATTGCTTATATCATATTGAGCTGCATACAGCTTTGTCCAAGATCTTCCACCGGAAGGAACCTCAGAAGGTCTTTAGGTCAATCTGCCAAAGGTAGGATAAGATTTATCCCTGTTAAATTTTGTAAACCTCCAAAGTTAGAGACTACAGAAGCTCTCTGGACCACAGTGCTTGATTGCCTTCTGGGTAAAACCATTTTTCTTAAATCCAGTCAGATCTTTTGTTTTAGTTTATGAGCACATGATGACAAATGCAAGCACCATAAAGTTTCCCTTGGGCCTTGGTCAGGCAGGAGTGGTTCACAATATACCTCCTGCCTGAGAAGCCTTTCTTTTATTTGCAACATTATATAGGATTCCATTTAGGACATGGCTGCTAATGCCCAGTATCAGGTAGGCACATGTGCACACACACAGACACACACACACACAGACACTCTCAGTCTTTCTCAAAACTCAGTACTATGTGGAGGGACAAAGCAGTAAAATACAGGTCATTGGGATTTATAAAAATCTCAGACTGACCTGAACAGCCTGGGTCTGGCAGTGCCTGCTCCAGTTTATGGTATTTCTGTGCATTCTTCAAGTAGCAAACAATAAACAATGTTCACAAAAATACTGATTTCTATTACCTCCAAGGCAAGTTTTTGCACACCATTACATGGTTTTTAATGTAGGAATGTGAGGTCATCTGATTTTCATTCAACGGGAATTGGCAGGTCATGATCACAGTTAAAAAAATAATCTTTGATTTGAAGAATTTGATTTGTTTAGTGTTTCGTTCAGAGTTTAAGGTTAAATACTTCTCCCTGCTCTCTTTAGATGCTCTCTTTTCTGCTGTGAAAAATTTTACAGAAGTTGCTGCTAGCTTTCATGAGAGACTGCAGCAAATAGATACCACTAAGTAAGTTTAACACTTTTTTATTCCAGTCAAATACAGTATGGTCAATGGAAGTCCTCTGAGCTCAAAGGGAATTTCATTCCCTGAATAACCTTGGTGACACATGACTAAAAAGTTATTTGTTTCATTTCAAGTTCTTATGGACTCTTGTGTTTAAGGATCTGGTTAATCTGGGAAACAAAGTATAGAAATGCTGAATTAGTGGACCTCAGGGACAGTGCAGAGCCTGGGAATCTAGCCATGTTACCTTCACAAAGTGTCCAAGCTAATTAATCATAGAATCATAGAATGGTAAGGTTGGAAGTGACCTCAAAGATCATCTATTTCCAACCCCCTGCCATAGGCAGGGACACCTCCCACTAGTACAGGTCACTCAAGGCCTCCTCCAACCTGGCCTTCAACACCTCCAGGGAGGGAGCAGCTACAACCTCCCTGGGCAACCTGTGCCAGTGTCTTACCACCCTCACTGCAAAGAACTTCCTCCTAACATCCAGATTAGTGCCAACTCTTCGTGAGAGGAGTGGTGCCAGGATGGTACGTGGATGTGACTAGAATGCTGGTTAGCAGGAGCAGAGCCAACTCAGGTGTGTAACTCACGTCCCAAGATGTTGTTCCTGAATTATCATTGAAGAACAAATGCTGACTCATAGTCTTTGTTTGCCAGCACTCTGGTTTTCAAGATACTGGTACTTAATGACAAGGAAAATAAAATAGTTGTACCATGATTGTAGATGGGGTGACCTTTTTGACAAGCTTTCAAAGAATTCTATGTACCACCTATGCCAAAAAGCCTAATTTTCACTTGATTCTTAATTTATTCCTTGTGGGCCATGCCCAGAATGGGAAACTAAATTACTTTGTGTATATACATATGCATATGCTACGTTTCTTTGGAAGAATCTTTTTTAGCCATATGCCAACCCTTATGGGTGACTAAATGAGAATAAAAGCCCATTTTGTTTTGCATGACAGCAACTTTTGAGCTAAATGAGTTTACAATAATGTCTTGTGTAAAATAGTGACATTCATGACATGTAACATATGTGGGATGTTTTCAAGATGGTTTCATTGATGGATAGCCTAAATCTAAGCATTCATTCAACCAACCAGTTTTGGTTTCCATTTCAAGAGCAATGTGGCAAGCAGGGCAAGGGAGGGGATTCTGCCCCTTTGCTCTGCTCTCCTCAGACCACCCCTGGAGTCCTGTGTGCAGTTCTGGAGCCCCCAGCACAGGAAGGACATGGAAGTGTTGGAGCGCGTCCAGAGGAGGCCACAAAGATGCTCAGAGGGCTGCAGCAGCTCTGCTATGAGGACAGGCTGAGAGAGTTGGGGCTGTGCAGCCTGCAGAAGAGAAGGCTTCCAGGAGACCTTAGAGTAGCCTTCCAGTATCTGAAGGGGACTCCAGGAAGGCTGTGGAGGGACTATTGCCAAGGTCTTGCAATGCCAGGACAAGGGGCAATGGGTTTGAAGTGGCAGAGGGGAGATTGAAAGTGGATGTTGGGAGGAAGTTCTTTGCAGTGAGGGTGGTGAGACACTGGCACAAGTTGCCCAAGGAGGTTGTGGAGCACAGAATCACCCAATGTGATTGAAGATCACAACCTTCCTGGAGGTGTTCAAGGCCAGCTTGGATGAGGCCTTGAGTGACCTGTTCTAGTAGGAAGTGTCCCTGCCAATGGCAGGGGATTGGAACTGGATGATCTTTGAGATCCCTTCCAACCTTACCGTTCTAAGCTTCTATGATTTACATCAATGAAAACCTCAAACAATTTTATTGATGGCAGTAGAGTTACTGTAGGCTTACTGTGATATATATTTTACTGTTTGGGTGGGTTTTTTTAATTGGTGAATGCCTTTGAAGCTCTGCAATAAGTTACTTTAGATGTAAACTCCCATACCCACATATAATCAGTATATTCCTTTTCACCATTCTTTTATTTTTCAAGAATCAGTAGTATGCTCGGAGCTGTTCAAAGCACACAGACACAGATGGTCTCTGCTCTAAGGAATTTACAGTCTGCCATCCGAAAAACACAATTCTTTAGTGATTCAAAAGATGATTCTAACATCACAAGGTTCCTGTTTCTCAGATGTTGTGGTTTTACATGAAAATAAATGTCATTTTATTGATGTAATTTGCAGTTGGCTGGCTTTGGGGAAAATATGGTCTTTAGAAAGCTGTTGTACCAAAGAAGTGCCTAAGTGTCCCAATGAAAAGAAGATAAAGGAATAAGATACAACATGAAAGACACTATTCCTTAGCCCTTAAAAATGCCTTTAAGAGACTTTCAGGTTATTAACCAGACTGTCTCACAGTACAGGTCAGATAATTCTGTTGTGCAGATTAGCATACAGGGGCTACACTTAACATCTTGTATTTACTGTCCAGTACTGTGTATATTGGGGCACAGGGTGAGAGTGGGCCAAACACTCTCAAGCTAACATACTGCTCTTTTTTCCTCCAGCCTACTTGCTGTGAGATCACTAAATGATCAGCTCATGTTTCTAGAAAGGGCTTTCATCGATCCTCTTGGGTTACCTGGCAGGCCATTCTATAGGTAAGAAAAGGGTTCTTTTTTGCTTTATTTCACTCAACAGGAGCACCTTGTGAATAGCACCTTTAATATTTACAGGTCTGTAAATGGAATTGTAATGATTTTGTTAAATGTGCCCAAAGCAGGTTAAATAGGACAAAGACTGAAAAGGGGAAACATTAGGGAAACCTTCAGTGAGATAGACTATACAGAATAAGAAAAAGTCCTCTTGAAAGCCTGTTTAGATCACTAAACATATTTCCATTGATTTCTGTGATATGGCCTTGGACTCAGTTCAAGTAATTCCAGTGGTAAACGATCTTTAGGAAGTTGTAATGATTTGAAAGTGATACATGATGAAACTGAAGTATGTGCAGTTCTTTATAAATCAGTTATAGCAGAACAGTCATAGAATCATAGAATGGTAAGGTTGGAAGGGACCTCAAATATCATCTAGTTCCAACCCCCTACCACAGGCAGGGACACCTCCCACTAGTACAGGTCACTCAAGGCCTCCTCCAACCTGGCCTTGAACACCTCCAGGAAGGGAGCAGCCACAACCTCCTTGGGCAACTTGTGCCAGTGTCTCACCACCCTCACTGCAAAGAACTTCCTCCTAACATCCAGTTTCAATATCCCCTCTGACAGTTCAAACCCATTGCCCCTTATCCTGTCATTGCAAGACCTTGTCAATAGTCCCTCCCCAGCCTTCCTGTAGCCCCCTTCAGATACTGGAAGGCTACTCTATGGTCTTCTGGAAGCCTTCTCTTCTCCAGGCTGCAGAGCCCCAACTCTCTCAGCCTGTCCTTATAGCAGAGCTGCTGCAGCCCTCTGAGCATCTTTGTGGCCTCCTCTGGGCCCGCTCCAACAGTTCAATGTCATTCTTCCTGTGCTGGGGACTCCAGAACTGCAGGGTCATGCTGGCAAATACAGTGTGGAGGGCTGTACATCTATGGCAGTGAATTCAGTAGTGCTTTCATGTAGTTCAAGAAGTAAATCTTAGAGAGGTAGAATAATCAAGTCAGTTCTAGCTTTTTGGTCCTTTTATCAGTCTGCATAATTCAGAACAGTAATATTTCCACTCAGAAGTTCCACTGGAAAGAACTCAGAGCATGCCTACATCTGTCAGAGATTGTGTCTATCTGTGAGAAAAGAGTCTAGCTTTTTTTCATTCTCCAATTTTCCCACCTGGAGTCCTGTGTGCAGTTCTGGAGTCCCCAGCACAGGAAGGATATTGAACTGTTGGAGCGGGTCCAGAGGAGACCATGAAGATTCTCAGAGGACTGCAGCAGCTCTGCTCTGAGGACAGGCTGAGAGAGTTGGGGCTCTGCAGCCTGGAGAAGAGAAGGCTTCCAGGAGACCTTCTAGTAGCCTTCCAGTATCTGAAGGGGGCTCCAGGAAGGCTGGGGAGGGATTATTGCCAAGGTCTTGCAATGCCAGGACAAGGGGCAATGGGTTTNGGTGTCTCTGCCTATGGCAGGGGGTTGGAACTAGATGATCTTTGAGGTCCCTTCCAACCTTACCATTCTGTGAGTCTATGATTTAACTAAAATGAGGGAAAGGAAAATATTTCAGTCAACTTTTTATCAAGTCTTAGCTCTGGAGTTATGTGATTTATGTGGAATAATGTATTTTACATCATTTTATTGCTTCATAAATGTAACTAGTATTGCTGCAGTAATTTATTCATATTTATGATTTTTTTTAAAAAAATCATAATTTAATTACTATTTATTCATATTTATTTATTGTTTACATCTTCAGTGTCAAGAATTTAACACATGATGTAGAAAGAGATTAGTTTTGTTCAGAAAATAATATGTTGTGTTTTTTTAACACAGAGTGTTATTTTTTTTCCTTCAACTTTCTTACAGGCACATCATTTTTGCTCCAAGCAGCCATAACAAGTATGCAGGAGAATCATTCCCAGGAATCTATGATGCCATGTTTGACATTGAAAACAAAGCTGATCAACAAGAAGCCTGGGAAGAAGTTAAGAGGCAGATTTCTATTGCAGTCTTCACCGTACAAGCAGCAGCAGGGACGCTGAAAGAAGTAGCATAAATATCAATAATGTCATCATTATGTATATACATAATACAAACATACAAACATAATTATCAATTATGTATGACAGTTTGCAGAAGCCTTAAAAATAGAGCATTTTAAACCACTAGGATGATTATTACAAAGAACACAAAATCCAAAAACTCTGTCTCTTTACAAGTATTATGGCCAAGTGGAATGCATTTGTCAATGTTAACAAGGTCATGTCCTCCAATGGAGAGCTCAGGCTTCAGATGACTTCTGAAGTGGGAGTGAAATAGTTTCATGTTTTCTCTCAGCTTCATATTTAAGAATTGCTAACCACTGCATTTTTTTTCAGAGGTTTGAATTTTCCTAGCTTGATTATTCCAAGGGTACCCATGGTATCAGGAAACGAGAAGTAATTTCATTCTATTAAATTTCTAATTTTGTTGATTTTCTTTTTTTAATTTATTTACCTTGAAGTTGCAAAATTATACTCCAAGACAGAACTTCCATCTCTCCTTTTACACAAATTATCATGTATGAAGAGTACTGTACTGTGTGCAGATCTGGAGGCTCCAGCACAGGAAGGGTATTGAACTGTTGGAGCAGGTCCAGAAGAGGCCACAAAGATGCTCAGAAGGCTGCAGCAGCTCTGCTCTGAGGACAGGCTGAGAGCACTGGGGCTCTTCAGCCTGGAGAAGAAAATGCTTCTAGGAGATCTTCTAGTAGCCTTCCAGTATCTGAAGGGGGTTACAGGAAGGCTGAGGAGGGACTATGGACAAGGTCTTGCAATGCCAGGACAAGGGGCAATGGGTTTGAACTAGATGATCATAGAATCATAGAATGGTAAGGTTGGAAGGGACCTCAAGGATCATCTAGTTCCAACCCCCTGCCATAGGCAGGGACACCTCCCACTAGTACAGGTTACTCAAGGCCTCATCCAATCTGGCCTTGAACACATCCAGGGAGGGAGCATCCACAACCTCCCTGGGCAACCTGTTCCAGTGCCTCACCACCCTCACTGTAAAGAACTTCCTCCTAACATCCAGTCTAAATCTCCCCTCTGCCAGTTTAAGCCCATTGCCCCTTGTCCTGTCATTGCAGGACCTTGTAAATAATCCTTCCCCAGCCTTCCTGTAGGCCCCCTTCAGATACTGGAAGGCTACTATCAGGTCCCCTCGAAGCCTTCTCTTCTCCAGGCTGAAGAGCCCCAACTCCCTCAGCCTGTCCTCATAGGAGAGCTGCTCCAGCCCTCTGATCATCTTTGTGGCCCTCCTCTGGACCCGCTCCAACACTTCCATGTCCTTCCTGTGCTGAGGGTTCCAGAACTGCACACAGTACTCCAGGTGGGGTCTGACGAGAGCAGAGTAAAGGGGCAGAATCACCTCCCTTGCCCTGCTGGCCACGCTTCTCTTGATGCAGCCTAGGACTCGGTTGCTGTCTGGGCTGCATGTGCACACTGCAGGCTCATGTTGAGCTTTTCATCAACCCAGACTCCCAGGTCCTTTTCCTCAGGGCTGCTCTCCAGCCATTCCCCACCCAGCCTGTATTTGTGCTTGGGATTGTGCCTACCCAGGTGCAGGACCTTACACTTGGCCTTATTGAATTTCATCAGGTTGGCCTGGGCCCACCTCTCCAGCCTGTCCAGGTCCCTCTGGATGGCATCCCTGCCCTCTAGCAAGCTGACTGTGCCACACAGCTTGGTGTCATAGTCGACTGTGCCACATAGCTTGGTGTCATAGTCGACTGTGCCACATAGCTTGGTGTCATAATGATCTTTGAGGTCCCTTCCAGCCTTACCATTCCATGATTCTATCTGAAATCCTTTCCCATACAAGAAGTCAAGGTACAGTTTATGCAGTTTATGTGCTAATTCTCCTTCAGTGAAGCAGACCTTCAAACAACGTTAAGAGCAGTGGGTTGTTTTATACCTAGACTACTACAGCAAGCTGAAATTCACCCTTAACACTGCCAAGTGATCTTGACCACCCTAGCTGCTTTGGCTCCTAAACTGTGATATTACTCCATAGTAATTGGCCAACAGAGATTGCTGAATTAAGTAAAAACCTAAAACCTGTTGTAAATAAGAACAAAACCACAAATCAGCCAACTATGTTGAATTGTTTAGTTTATTATCATCTAGCATGACCCAGCTTTTCATGTAACTAGATGTTTAGAGCTAGAGATGGCCATTAACACAGTCCTTTGCTATACTCTCTAATGTGCTGTAATTTATACTTGGAAGAACTAAGGTCCTGATTGAAGACAGCTCCTTGGAAACACTCATTAAGCTCTTATAATTACCTCAAACGAAGTCACCAAGTTACTGATTTATATATAGTAGCAAATTACTTTAGTATTCAATAAGCAGAGGGAGGAACCTACCAGACACTATGGCATTGTAGAAAGCATCCTTTCCAATTTGAGCAGTTCATTAAATGTGGAGGTAAAATAAAAAAGGAGTGGTATGTTTTGTAGAGAATACTTCCTGTCATATCATCATGAATTGAATGCTTTCAAAATTTTCCAGAGAACTCCACAAAGAGCAATGACCATCCTAGATCTAAATAAAGACAGTGGAGGCAAATCTAGATGGGGCACTTAGTGACAGGGTCTAGTTAACAGGCTATGATTTTTGATCACGTTGGGCGATTCTGTGCTCCACAACCTTCCTGGGCAACCTGTGCCAGTGTCTCACCACCCTCACTGCAAAGAACTTCTTCCTAAAACTATTCCTAATAACCTTTTCACAGTTTGCTTTGCATCATTTTTACCATTTTTATGACTACATAGAATATTTTTTTTTCTCCCATAAGCCTTAAGTCTTTAATTAAACTTAGACTTGGTATTTTCCATATTTTAAAATATCCAAGTATTATCAGAGAAGCACTCTTAACCATGTCTTACCCTGATAATCTATCAGGGGAAGTCTATATAGAAGAGTATGGTGGCTGATGGATGTGGGTTTGATCTAGTCAGGAAGTGATTCAGACAGTCTTATGAGATGCTGATTGACTTAACAGTTCTGAGTGCTGTCCTTGGCTGCTAAGTGAGGTGCTCAGCAACTGCTGAGAGTGAGATGAAGTTTGATTTGAACCAGCTTCTTCTACCTCCTAAGAGATTTGACTGCCTTCCAGGCATCCTGTACTTCAGATCTCACCATGGCAGGCTTGTTTTTCTCTGGCTCCAGTTATCCTGTAGAGTATTTTTAAAACACCATACTTCAACTGTGGCTTTGTAATTTAGCAATGTGTATAGTAATTATCTCCCAAGACTCAGGAAATGGTGAGCCTGCAGGATAGGTACTGCAATCGTTATGCTCCGTATCTTGGAACGGGTAGAACTAGCAAAGTGCGGAGAAAGTAAAGGAGGTAGGGAAACAAAGAGTGAGATGAAAAAGGAGCAGCAAAGCAATTCTAAAGAGAACCCTTTCTTCCAGCCCAGGCACTGTGGAAATGGAAGGTGGTGTAGAAGGAGGTAGCTTTATTCCCTCTCTTTTGGAATATGTAGTTCCAGCTGCTCTCTGCTCTCTACTCACTACCCACATTCATTAAGAAGCATCTAGATTGCTGCATTCTGTTCCCCTTCAAAAAGGAAAGCAAGCAATATCAAAAAACTCTGCTATCAAGCCCGAACTCCTGGCTTACCTGGGTGAATGGTATTTATTTAGCCTTTAGGTATTTTCCTCCCTGGCCAATCTGTCCCAGTGTTCTACTACCCCCACAGTAAAGAACTTCTTCATGTCTTATTTTAGTCTACCTTTCTCTAGTGCAAAACCACTGCCTATCACTGCATTGTCCTGTCACTACATTGTCCTGTCACTACATTGTCCTATCACTATATTGTCTTATCACTACATTGTGCTGCATTGTCCTGTCACTACACTGTCCTATCACTACATTATCCTGTCACTACACTGTCCTGTCACTACTTTGTCCTATCACTACAGGCCTTTGTAAACAGTCACTCCCCAGCTTTCATGTAGGCCCCCTTCAGGTACTGGAAGGCAACTATAAGATCTCCCCAGAGTCTTCTCCAGGTTTTAACAATCCCAACTCTCAGTCTGTCCTTGTAGGAGAGAGGCTCCAGCCCTCTGATCATCTTTGTGGCCCTCCTCTGAACCTGCTCCATCAGGTCCATGTCCCTCTTGTATTGAAGAAAATGAAGAGCAGCCACTAACTGCCCTCCCTGCCTAACAGTAGCAAGACTGTATTTTAACTGGCAGAAGCCACTTGGTTGCTGCTATTGCTCAATTTTAATACTGGTGATGTACTCATGAGTTGGGGCTTTCCAGCCTGGAGAAGGGAAGGCTTCCAGGAAGCCTTCTAGTAGCCTTCCAGTATCTGAAGGGGGCTGCAGGAAGGCTGGAGATGGACTATTGCCAAGGTCTTGCAATGACAGCACTAGGGGAAATGAGTTTGAAGTGGCAGAGGGGAGACTAAAACTGGATATTAGGAGGAAGTTCTTTGCAGTGAGAGTGGTGAGGCACTGGCACAGGTTGCTCAGGGAGCTTGTGGAGCACAGAATCATCTGTGCTACACAACCTCACTGGAGGTGTTCAAGGCCAGGCTGGACAAGGCCTTGAGTGAGCTGTACAAGTGGGAGGTGTCCCTGCCTATGGCAGGGGGTTGGAACTGGATGATCTTTGAGGTCACTTCCAACCTTACCATTCTATGATTCTGTGATTCTATGACTTTTAAAAGACGTAGGCGCAGAAACAAATGCATTTCATACCTCCTGAGTGATGTTATTCTTACCTTCTTCCTCCATTGATGTTAGCATTATCTGAGGTCTAATTTAGATAGTGGTATCCAAAGGCTTCTGTCACTTTACTGTCTTATTATGTGCCAGTCCTACACCCGTGGTACTATATAAAAGCTAATAATGCATCAATATGCACATTCTTTCTAAGGTCTGTAGGTGGAATTCCATCTGTTTTGTGTAAGTCATGCGAGATATTAGTGTGAGGAGTCCTGGCTGTTCAGAATTTGTGATGGCTTCTGAGCAGCTGGGAAATGGCAGAAAAAAGGATCACAAAACTGGGCATGCTTATAATTTCAACAAAGACAGATGTTTAAGATGTCTTTATGAAGCTGTTAGGACATTAACTGGTCTTTTCAACTGTTTCTGAGTATTTTCAGTATTCCAGGAAGTTTTGGTACTTGGAGCACTGCCGTTTCTTTCACAGAGTATGTCTGGGTTTGGAATCAGTGGTAGGAATTCAAATCATGTCCATGCTGCCAGAAAAGCTTTCAGATAACTGGTCTCAGATGGGCAGGTTCTCACTTCCAGAATGATCAGTTTTAGCTTCCAGGTATCTGTGCAGGAACTCATCAGCATGGAGTGATGTGCAGGGCCAGGGGAAGTGTAGAAAAAAATATTTTATGATTCTGTAAAAATATCTTGACCGTTCCCTAGCCTGAAGTTATGCCCTTTCCCATGAGGCATTCATGGATCTGACTGAATGTGGCTCTTCTTCAGCCTGGAGAAGAGAAGGCTTCAAGGAGACATTATAGTAGCCTTCCAGTATCTGAAGGGGGCTACAGGAGGGCTGGGGAGGGACTAATGACAAGGTCTTGCAATGACAGGACAAGGGTCAATGGATTTAAACTAGCAGAGGGGAGATTGAAAGTGGATGTTAGGAGGAAGTTGTTTGCAGTGAGGGTGGTGAGGCACTGGCACAGGTTGCCCAGGGAGGTGTTCAAGACCAGGTTGGACAAGGTCTTGAGCAACCTGTTCTAGTGAGAGGTGTCCCTGCCTATGGCAGGGGGTTGGAACTGGATGATCTTTGAGGTCACTTCCAACTTTACCATTCTATGATTCTATGAATGAGGCTACGAAAGCTTCATCCTAACAACCTTGTAATCCAAAATGTACAAAGCTGCACAATATAGGAAACAATTTTGCAGTTTTCCCTAGTTGCAAATTGGATGATGTCTGAACGCATCCCCATTGTATTCTGAGCTGCTCTATTCATCACTTGCCAGGGATTAATGTAACCACAAATAACAGAGGGGAGAAATTCAGTGCTGCCTTGGCAAAGAGAGAGCTATTTCCCTTCCTCCACTTCACCTATTGACCACTTCTACTGGAACAAATGCTGGTTGTGATTAAACCTAACCCAGGAACTTTCACAACCAGAAATTTCTGATAATTAATACAAAATAGCCCTTACATAGTACTTAATGCATTGTTTATTGCACTTTCTATCTGCATGTTTGTTACAGATACACATAAGCTGTCTTGTGGGGTAAGACTAAGCAGCAGAAGCGTTTTGTTGCACTTAAAACCTCCTTGGTGCACTTTCAATCTGCCTGTTTGTTACAGATATGCATAAGCTGTTTTATGGGGTAAGATTAAGCAATGGAAGTGTTTTGTTGCACTCAAAACCTGTCATCACCATCCGGCAGCTAAGGCTGCTTAAGCAAAGCGAGAGCAGAGAGGCACAGAAGCCAGGGGCAGCCGTGCGGCTGAGGGCGGGAAGAGGAGGAGGAGGAGGAGGAGGTGGAGGAGGAGGACGTAAGGAAGGGGGCTGCTTGCCGGTCCTCCTGGCAACCTGCAAAGCTGCAGGCAAGCGGTGCGCCATGGGCAGGAGCAAGGCCACCCTCCGCAGATGGCTGGGCTGCCCCGGGCTGCTGGGCTGCTGCTTCTTGCTAGGCTTTCTTGCAGGTGAGTACAGAGGCACAGTGGCTCAGCCCGCAGCCTTTACCCTGTATGGGTACTTAGTACAAGCCCTGCTGTGATTCACTCCCCACTAGGGAGCTTTTAGTGCTTTTCAGGGACGCCATAAACCCCTCGTGCCATTTTTATTTTTTTTTTCCTCAGAGATTGTTCTCTCAGGCAGTTTTGGTCTTTAGGGAGGGAGGAGCGGAGCGGCTGCGAGATGAGGCCTGGCGAGCTGAGCGCTTCCCGTAACGCGCAGTCAGGCGGGCAGGGAGGAGAGATGGAGAGAAGAGTTGTGAGGCTTCAGCGATCACAAAACGTTCAGGTCTTGCTTTTGCTTTTTTTTTGCTTTTTAATCCCTGCTTTTTAGTGAAGGTCTATTTAAATGCTCCTATTCAGTTGCTATTTCAGAAATCGAGGGCAGAATGTAGAGGAGGAGGAGTTTTGACTGACAGCCAAGAGTGGAACTGATAAATATTGCTTCATGTGCAGTGAAGTTTTACTGGAACTTTAGATTCTTTTCTACAGTCACTTGCAGCATTTGGTTTTAAGTCTAAAAGTGCACATATGTATTCAACCTTTCAAAAATTGTGTTGTAGCACATGCCTAAGGGCAAAGCTTGAAAGAAAAAGTACATAAGAGCAAGTCAATTTTTTTTTTTTTTTTTTTAAATCTGAAGCATGTGCTATGCTTATACATGTCCCTGAAAACAGGATACTGAGCAAGATGGACTTCTGGTCTGATCTAGTATCACTGTTATATTCAGGGCATTGCTATCATTGCGTTTAAGTCTTACAGGTCACATACATTGTGCAAGTAGCAGCACTAATGCTTGTCTTTATTATGACAGTTTTCCCTGGCTATAATAATAAAAAAGATTTATAAGTGGTTTTGTTTGCTTAAAAGACAGATTCATATACTTTGTATACTCTCTTCTGTCAGATTTATGGTTACTGAAATGTCTTTAACTTTTAAAAACTGACGGGTCATATTCACATGGAACCTTACTCTCTCAATTATCAGACAGACTAACCCTGCACTTTACAGCCTCTGTAACTATTAAGATGCTGGCCTAGTTCACATCCACATGGGACTTTATTCTCTTAATTCTCAAATAGACTAACCTCACACTTTCCAGCCTCTGCAATTATTAAGATGCTGGCTTAGGTCACATTCACATGGAATTCTATTCTCTTAATTCTCAAATAGACTAACCCCACACTTTCCAGCCTCTGTAACTACTAAGATGCTGGCAGGCTGGCTGTTGGGTCCTACCCCTTCACTTTAAATGTTCTTATATGTGTACTTTTGAATAAGTGTATAAATAAATTAAAGGAAGTGTTGTCCTGAGCAGCATGACGAAATGCATCACGAGTTTCATTTTCACACTGCTAACAGTCAATTGAGAATTTAGCTTAGAGTTTAAAATGAAGGGAAGATGAATCTACCTTTGAAACCACTTAGTTGAGAATTCAAAGTAGAGCTTAAAATGAATGAGAGGTGACTCTACCATGAAAAGAGGGGATGTATTTACTAGAGGTTTAGGGTCATGAGAGATGACTCTACCTTGAAAAGAGAGGTGTATTTACTAGAGATTTAGGGTATACTCATCTAATTTTATTACTGTTTTTGAAAATCCAGTCACTGAAGTGTGTTTTACTTTTCTGCCACAGATTTGAGCCAGCAAATGCTGACAAAGGGTGCTCTAAGCCCCTGTATACCCTCGTGGTTTTAATAAGACAGTTCAGTGCTTTAGGTTGCACCTGGGCTGAAATAAATGAGGATTTGGGTTCTTACTAAGCAGGAAGCTTTCCAAATGTGTTTCAGGATGGTTTACAAAACTGACTGAAAACAACCCCGGCTCTTCAGATGGCTACCAAAGTGTGAGACAGAAACTTGTGGCTGAGATGAAAGCAGAAAATATCAAGCAATTCCTTCGGTAAGTCCTGAACTTCTTAGCTTTGAATGATATTAAGAGTCTCAAAAGCCAGAAAATGATAACATCAGCTCCAAGGAGCAGCCTCTGCAAGCAGAGCTGTTAAGATGCTTTGGAGTTCCTTGCTTTGTGCAGAATGTCTGGGGGGAGGGAGAAGGGAGAGTCTCACAATCTTCCTGTTCCTCTCTTCCCCGTCTTTGAAGTTACCTCTTTGGAGTGCTTGGACTGTTCAATGCACTTCCCTCAAGCTGCAATACTGCCAGTGCTTGTGCTTTTTTTACTATGACTTTCCAGAGTGTTAATTTAAAGCACTAGAAGTGGCTGGGGTTTTGTCCTCAGAAGTGTCTGAAACGCTAGCATTTGATTACTTTGCTTTGCCTCAGGCTGAGATTATTTTACTGTATTTGGGATACATTGATTACTATGAATTACATTTCATAGAATCATTGAATCATAGAATCACAGAGTCATAGAATCACAGAATCTTAGAACCGTAGAATCATGGAATCATAGAATCGTAGAATTATAGAATTATAGAATCATAGAATCAACCAGATGGGAAGAGACTTTCAAGTTCATCCAGCCCAACCTATCACCCAGCCCCATCCAATCAACCAGACCATGGCACTAAGTGCAAAATTTGCAAAATTACTTGCAAAATTACTGTATAGAATCATTGAAAAGGTTGGAAGAGACCTCCAAGCTCATCCAGCCCAACCTAGCACCCAGCCCTAGCCAATCAACCAGACCATGGCACTAAGTGCCCCATCCAGGCTTTGCTTCAACACCTCCAGGGACGACGACTCCACCACCTCCCTGGGCAGCCCATTCCAATGCCAAATCACTCTTTCTGTCAAGAACTTCCTCCTAACATCCAGCCTAGACCTCCCCTGGCACAGCTGGAGACTCTGTCCTCTTGTTCTATTGCTGGTTACCTGGCAGAAGATTTGATTGCTTATCCGTCCAGCGTTCTCCTTAAACTTTCAATTTGAGTGGCTAATACAAACAATATAAATAGAAAATGAATATATTAAAAATTATACAATATCTGCATGATGTTGAGTCCCATCTGTAATTATAACTGATGATACTTTCAGTGCCACACTAAAAGTACTGTTAATTGAGTGCTTGAGACCTTATTATACCCTGTTCTCTGCTTCAAAAGGGCCCTGTCCATGCACACAGTATGTGTGGTTGGTTAGGTCCTGCATGATATAATTGTTATCAATATTTTGCATCCTAGTGCATCCATGCAGTTCTTTCAAAACACCTAAAATGCTGGGGATATGGAAATATACTCTTGTTTTGCTATGTATTCCACTGGAAAAAAAAATCATTATTGTTTTACATGTTTATCATATCTTCTACAGGAGAATAAATATATCTGTACAAAAAGTGAAGTAATGTCTGGTTAGCAACTTACTGGTATTCAGCATGTCACAGTCAGCAGCCACATCACAAATGCCACAGAGTTATGGACAACTTTGATTTCTGTCCATTCATTCTAAACCCAAAAGGTTTGATTTCTAGCATCAAATAGCTTTTTAAGTCTATAGACCTTATCTTCTTTTGTATTTGTTGCTGTGATGGTTTGGGAGTTACCTGCCCCCCCACTTTATAAAATCCACCAGACTAGACTCAACCAGTTGGAGGTTAAGGACTGAAGCTCTATTTACAACTTAGCACAATGTACAAGCAGAGATATACACAATAGACATGAATAGTTACAGAGATAGACAAGTTAAAGGTAATACAGAAACACAATTCCCCTACCAGAAATCAGAGTCCCCAGGAGGGTCTCCCAACCACCCTTCCACCTTCTTTCCACTCCTATACCTTACCCCAGGGTCTCGTTTACATGCAAGGTGAGTTTGGAGGATGGACAAGGGGAGTTAGACGGAAAGTGGTTAGTTGGGTTACACAGCAGAGAGGAGAACACACAAAGCTAGAGAGACAGAGACTTTCTGTCTCTGTGTCTTATCTGTGTTTGTGTCCTTGTTATGTATCTCAGCAAGCCTATGAGTCCAGCAGGCATCACCATTATTTGCTTTTCATAGCCTAGAATCTAACTTTCTCCATTAAAATATTCCAGTTAGCCTCAAACCAGCACAATATCTTATATCCGCTCTGGATCTCAGTGTTGCCTTGATTAGTCAGGCCTTTGATTAATTAAAGAACAAACCCATGAAGATAATTTGACATAATGATTTTCAAGAAAAACTTAGGAGTGTGTGCTATGCCATCGATGTACAAACTCATCATCAAATGCCAGGGTTATTTGTGTAGCTTTCCTGTATCTATTTCTGCTCCTTGCAGGCTGTTTGTATTCTATCTCTGACACTGATTTTCATGGCTTGTGTGTAGACCTGTCTATTTCTGTTATGCAAAGAGACCTGTTCAGCTGGCTTGTCTTAAAACCTCAGGAAAACTTTTCTACTCTGACTACATTTTATGCTTATCCTTAGCTCTGCTATGAGGACAGGCTGAGAGAGTTGGGGCTCTGCAGCCTGGAGAAGAGAAGGCTTCCAGGAGAACTTAGAGTAGCCTCCCAGTATCTGAAGGGGACCTACAGGAAGGCGGGGGAGGGACTATTGACAAGGTCTTGCAATACCAGGACAAAGGGCAATGGGTTTAAACTGGCAGAGAGGAAATTTGAACTAGATGTTGGGAGGAAGTTCTTTGCAGTGAGGGTGGTGAGACACTGGCACAGATTGCCCAGGGAAGTTGTGGAGCACAGAATCACTCTACGTGATCAAAGATCCACAACCTCCCTGGAGGTGTTCAAGGCCAGGTTGGAGGAGGCCTTGAGTGACCTGTCCTAGTGGGAGGTGTCCCTGCCTATGGCAGGGGGTTGGAACTAGATGATCTTTGATTCTATGATGCAGACTCTGATAAACAACCAGTTATACATCTCAGCCCTTAACTGAGGGCTCAGTTAATTGTAAGGGCTCAGTTAACTGTAAGGTCTCAGTTAGTGAGCCCTTACTTTCCATGCATGTGGCCTGCAGATGAGCCTTCGTACTGGTCGTGCTTCACCATTCTGCTCCTCTGTATTTGCTGCTCACAAACAGTTTTCTCTTTTATTCCAGCTCGTTTACCAAGCTGCCTCACCTTGCAGGAACAGGACAGAACCTTCTTCTTGCCAAGCAAATCCAAAGCCAGTGGAAGGAATTTGGATTAGATTCAGCAGAACTCGTTCCTTACGATGTGCTTCTTTCATACCCAAATGAAACTCAACCGAACTACATCTCAATAATTGATGCTCAGGGGAATGAGGTGATGTTTTTAATGACTAAACTATATTTAAGACTTCTCTAAAGAAACCATGTCTTCCTCTTTCCCCATCCTCTCATCCCAGCATGTGCTTTCTTTATATTTTGATTTTAAAATCCAGCACAAAAGGAACTTATAGAACCATAGAAAGGCAAGGTTGGAAGGGACCTCAAACATCCAGTTCCAACCCCCTGCCATAGGCAGGGACACCTTCCACTAGGACAGGTCACTCAAGGCCTTCTCCAACCTGGCCTTCAACACCTTCAGGAAGGGAGCAACCACAACCTCCCTGGGCAACCTATGCCAGTGTCTCACCACCCTCATGTCTGAGGTGATGAAAAGCTCAACATGAGCCTGCAGTGTGAGTGCAGCCCAGACAGCAACTGTGTGCTGGGCTACAGGAAGAGCAGTGTGGGCAGCAGGGTAAGGGAGGGGATTCTGCCATTTTGCTCTGCTCTCCTCATATCCCACCTGGAGCACTGTGTGCATTTCTGGAGCCCCCAGCACAGGAAGGACATGGAAGTGTTGGAGTGGGTCCAGAGGAGGCAACCAAGATGCTCAAAGGGCTTCAGCAGCTCTGCTCTGAGGACAGACTATGAGAGTTTGGGCTCTTCAGCCTGGAAAAGAGAAGGCTTCCAGGTGACCTTCTAGTAGCTTTCCAGTATCCAAAGAGGGCTACAGGAAGGCTGGGGAGGGACTATTGCCAAGGTCTTGTAATGCCAGCACAAGGGGCAATGGGTTTAAAGTGGCAGAGGGGAGACTGAAAGTGGATGTTAGGAAGAAGTTGTTTGCAGTGAGGGTGGTAAGACACTGACACAGTTTGCCCAGGGAGGTTGTGGAGCACAGTATCACCCAATGTGATCTTCAATTTTGTGCTTCACAACCTCCCTGGAGTTGTTCAGGACCAGGTTGGAGGTGGCCTTGAGTGACCTGTCCTAGTGGGAGGTGTCCCTGCCTATGGCAGAGGGTTGGAACTAGATGATCTTTGAAGTCCATTCCAACCTTACCATTCTATGATTCTGTGATTAAGGAATATGCCACACAGATAGTATGCCTTGTATGAAGCACTACATCCCTTTGTTGACTCTGATCCTATTGAGTTCCTGGGATGTCTCCAAAATAAGAATGAACAGTTGATCTGTAGTCATCTTCTCCATGTTGTACAGGCAGAGGAATAAGAAAAGCAACTGGAAAATCTGACAGGGACCCTGAGTGATGAGAGTGGTGGAGTGGTGGAGAAGCATCTTAACACATAGGTAGGGCTGAAGAGGTTCTAAGATAGAAACTGAGGACTGTGATCAGAGATGGCAACATGAGCTTAGAGCTGAAAGAATGGAGAAATTATTCTGGAGATGCCATAACAGTCTCTCAGCTATAGTCTCATAAGGTGACAAAGAGTGACCATGAAGCTTGAGGCAAGATGGGTGTTAGAACAGATAGCAGCAAAAGGCAGCATGGTCCATCTGAGTGTAACTGGCAAAGAGGTGAAGAGAATAATAATGGTAATACCAATAATACCAACTGGAGTAATCACAAAAAGATGTGTGAAGGCATGGATGAACTCGGAGTCTTCTTATTGTCACCACCTTTTGGCAACTCTCAGCTACTTCTTTGCTTAGGCTCAGGCATAGATGGGTTAGTAGCTTATGCTAACTGATAGAGCAAACAGTTTGTGGCTAGACTCGGCAATCCCAAAGGGCTTTATCAACCTAAATGATTCTCTGATTCAGTGGTTATGTCTCTCTGCATTCTGTCTCTCTGCAAAGTTCAACTATGTATCACTGAATCACAGAAATCACCAGGTTGGGAAACACCTTTGAGATCATCATCAAATCATAGAATCATCCAGGTTGGAAGGGACCTCCAAGCTCACCCAGCCCAACCTAGCACTCAGCCCTAGCCAATCAACCAGACCATGGCCCTAAGTGCCCCATCCAGGCTTTGCTTCAACACCTCCAGGGACAACGACTCCACCACCTCCCTGGGCAGCCCATCCCAATTCCAATCACTCTCTCTGCCAATAACTTCCTCCTAACATCCAGCCTAGACCTCCCCTGGCACAATTTGAGACTGTGTCCCATTGTACTGTCCCTGGGTGCCTGGCAGAAGAACCCAACCCCACCTGGCTACAACCTCCCTTCAGGCAGCTGCAGAGAGCAATGAGGTCTGCCCTGAGCCTCCTCTTCTGCAGGCTGCACACCTCCAGCTCCCTCAGCCTCTCCTCACAGGGCTGTGCTCCAGGCCCCTCACCACCCTTGGTGCCCTTCTCTGGACACCTTCCAGTACCTCAACATCTCTCTTGAATTGAGGGGCCCAGAACTGGACACAGCACTCAAGGTGTGGCCTGATCAATGCTGAGCACAGGGGCAGAATAACCTCTGGGTCCAACCTATCACCTGACACCTTCTTATTAACTAAACCATGACACTAAGTGCCTCATCCAACCTCCTTGGCTGTTTTTCTGTTTGAACATATGCATACTAGTTAGAATGGTGTATTTTGCTAACAGTTTGTGGAAACCAGCTTATCATTTGCAATAACCAAGCTTAGTGCACAAACTTTTGCCTGGAGATACAGTGTTTGACCAAGAGTTCTTGTTCTTTATCAATAGATTTTCAATACATCACTATCAGAACCACCTCCACAGGGCTATGAAAATGTTACTGATATACTACCACCATATAATGCTTTTTCAGCACAAGGAGTGCCAGAGGTAAGAAAAAATGATCTAGGAGTATTTCTAGATGCATTTTGCAAAATGCTTGCTGGGATAGATTGCTCCAACTTCTCAAAATATTTCTTGTAGTGGCTTTAATTAAGCATTAGTTTAAGAAAACACTTGGGGACAGCCAGGCCACAAAATCCTATTGCAAAAAAAGCTTAGTGTAAGAAACCACTTGAGGACAGTGTAAGAAACCACTTGAGGACAGTGTAAGAAACCACTTGAAGACATTGTGAAAAACCACTTGATGACAGTGTAAGAAAACACTTGAGGACCGTGTAAGAAAACACTTGAGGACTGTGTAAGAAACCACTTGAGGACAGCCAGGCCACAAAATCCTATTGCCAAAAAAGCTTAATCTAAGAAACCACTTGAGGACAGTGTAAGAAACCACTTGAGGACAGTATAAGAAACCACTTGAGGACTGTGTAAGAAACCACTTGAGGACAGTGTAAGAAAACACTTGAGGACGGTGTAAGAAAACACTTGAGGATAGCCAGGCCGCATATTGTGCAAAAACTCCTATTACAAAAAAAAGTTTCTACAATTACTAGACCATAATAAGTGAAAAGCTTTTATCTTTATGGGAAAATCCTAGATACATCTCAGACACTCCACATCACTCAATCATACGGAGCAGACTCGCTGAAGTTTTAAGTAGACATAGCAATAGATAAATCATTTTAGATTAAGTGAACATCTTCAAAAGCTGCAGAAGCCCCTCACTTAATCTGGTAATTTGTCAGGGAGGAACAACTCAGGGACACTCTTGCATTGCAAGAATTAATGCAATTATATAACACTGAGTGCTTGTGCATGCAAGTCATACCACTATTTTGTGTATGAAAGTCTTGTTTGTGCATGCCAAGTCATACCACTATTTGTTCATGCCCGCAAGTTTGTCCGCTTAGCAAAGTAGGTTGGCTTAGTGTCCAGCCTTAGTTCATAGGGCTGCTGTCAAGTGGAGGGCAATACAGAAAGCTCAGCAGTTTGGGCCAAGGATTCCTATGGAATGTTATGGATGTTTTCTGCTTTTGTTTTATAAACACTGGATCATAGAATTCATAAAATCATAGAATCATAGAATCCATAGACTCATAGAATCATAGAATTCATAGAATCATAGAGTCATAAAATTCATAGAATAAGTCAGGAAGGGACCACAAGGATCATCCATTTCCAACTCCCCTGCCATGGACAGGGACACCCTACCCTAGATCAGGCTGCCCACAGCCTCATCCAGCCTGGCCTTAAACACCTCCAGGGATGGGGCCTCAACCACCTCCCTGGGCAACCCATGCCAGACTCTCATGCTGAACAACTTCCTCCTCACCTCCAGTCTGATTCTCCCCACCTCCAACTTTGCTCCATTCCCTCCAGTCCTGTCATTACCTGATAGCCTCAAAAGTCCCTCCCCAGCTTTTTGCAGCCCACTTCAGATCCTGGAAAGCCACAAGAAGGTCACCTGGAAGCCTCCTCTTCTCCAGACTGAACAGCCCCAACTCTTTCAGTCTGTCCTCATAGCAGAGCAGCTTCAGCCCTCTGAGCATCCTCGTGGCCCTACTCTGGACACACTCCAGCATCTCCACATCCCTCTTGTCCCAGGGGCTCCAGAACTGGATGCAGTCAGACACAGCAGCTGAAAACCCACTACCCAAAAGAGTCAAAGAAATGAAATGCTGCTTAATATTTGGTACAGCTGCTGTGTCTGACTGCCTGAGAGCCTAAAAGTCCCTCCCCAGGGGATCTCATTTGTAGAAATGGAAAAAAAAAACCTAAACCAAACCCAAACCGTCTATCAGACAGAGTGACTCAAACTGTGTATTTCTGAAAATAAGTATTTTGTTTGCTGAGTGCCAGTTGCCATGGAAGTGCTTTTCTGTGCAGGGAGATCTGGTATATGTGAATTATGGTCGTACTGAAGATTTTATCAAGCTGGAACGTGAGATGGGAATCAACTGCACGGGGAAGATTGTTATTGCTAGATATGGAAAGATATTCAGAGGAAACAAAGTAAGAGTTGTGTTTTATTTTTTTCCGCTCTCTGGGCAGACACTGCTGCTGCTAGAAGCAGCAGGAGTTAATGAGGGCTGTAGTTTGGAGCACAGGAGCAGAAGGAAGCCTGCAGTGCGTCCACTGTGACTGCATTTTACACATAGCTTCCAGTCTCTTGAGACTGAGATATCTGCAAACTCCATACAAAGTTCTTGCAAGACATTAATTTAGGGAACTGGCTCTTTGTAAAGCCAAAACTTGTAGTGCTTTACAGCCGCAGAACAGCAGTGTTTTGAAGAAGTATTTGATAGGGGGTCTGATTCACAGAGACTGAATAACTTCTGGCTTTAGACAGCAACTCTGACAGAAGTGGTGATAGTGTGGAAGTGGGGATCCTGCTGAGTTTTGGTGCCTCAGTTTTATGTCCTGTGCTTTGAGATGAGAGTAAAGCTGTGACACAAATAATGAACACGCTGGTTTGCTGGGGTGAAGCAAAGCAGACTCACTTCTGCTGAGTTTGTGGTAATTTTTCAGTCTTGCCCATATATGACTTCTAAAACTATGTCCCCATGGATGTAAAGTGGAACCTTTGGGTTAATTACTGCATTAAAAGAAAAGAAAAAAAAAAAGGAAAAAAAACTCCTTTGGATTGATTACTTCATTAAAATGAAAAAAAAAGGGGGAAAAAAAGAAAAAAAATGAAAAAAGAAAAAAAAGAAAAAAATTTAAAAGAAAAAAATGGAAAAAAAAGGAAAAAATGGAAAAGAAACCTTTGGATTAATTACTTCATTAAAAGAAAAAAACTGAAAGTGAAAGAAACCTTTGGATTAATTACTTCATTAAAAAGAAAAAAAAAAGAAAAACCTTTGGATTAATTACTTCATTAAAAATAAAAAAAGAGAAACTTTGGATTAATTACTTCATTAAAAGAAAAAAAACTGAAAGTGAAAGAAACCTTTGGATTAATTACTTCATTAAAAAGAAAAAAAAAAGAAAAACCTTTGGATTAATTACTTCATTAAAAATAAAAAAAGAGAAACTTTGGATTAATTACTTCATTAAAAAAAAAAAAAAAAGGGAAAAAAAGAAAAAAAAAGAAAAAACCTTTGGATTAATTACTTCATTAAAAGGAAAAAAAAAAGAAAAAAAGAAAAAAAGAAAAACCAAAAAAAGAAAAACAAAGAAATAAAAGAAAAACAAAGAAAAAATAAAGAATTTTAAAAAAAAAGAAAAAAGTGATAAAAAAAAAAGAGAGGCATTTCCTAAAATCAAATAATTTCACAGGTTAAAAATGCCATATTAGCAGGAGCCCAAGGGGTCATACTTTATTCAGATCCTGCTGACTACTGTGCCCCAGGAGTAGAAGCTTATCCAGATGGCTGGAACCTTCCAGGTGGAGGAGTCCAGCGTGGGAATGTGTTAAACCTAAATGGAGCTGGGGACCCTCTGACACCAGGTTATCCAGCAAAAGGTGAGTGACAGATCTGTACCCTGGGCCATCAAGGGCTTTGTAAACTGGTGCTGAAGTTATTGTAGCACTGGAAATTAATCTCTTTGTTTTTTGCATCTGTAGTGAAAAAAAAAAAAAGCAAAGTTATTTTTTTGTCAATAGTTTATTTCCCTATTGCAAACTAATTTCTACCTCTGTGTCATTTCGACTTGTTGCTTTTGAGTTAGAGATGTAAATTAAGCTTGTAGGAAATTCTATTTGCATGATCATAGCCTTGTAACACTTAAAAATCAGGGCATGTAAATTTGCAGACTCTGAAGCATCAGTAAATGGCTGAGAATGTGGAGCCATCAAAAAATATCTGTGGTTATTAGGAGAACCTCTTTAAACTAAATCATAGTCTACCATCAAAGATGAGTAATGTCTTTGCCTGCAGATATGGATCCTGAATTCCATGCAGAAAAACTATTTTAAATCCTCTTTACAGGGAGGAACATTTCTGTAGTAAAACTAAGAGTCTTAGTTTTACTAAACCTGGAGTCTTTAGAAAGTTGGCACCACGTACTTGTCTCCTTCTTGCAGGCATCCTGAGCTCAGTCTGCATGGAGCTGCCTGACAGAGATGCTTCTGGAGAGCTCTCTGCCTTGTGTGAATGGGGTTGGGGGTGGGAGACAACAACATACTGCAGAAGCAGCCTGGACTGTGTGTGCCTGGCCCACCAGTGTCAGACACAGACTGTCCTCAGCACAGCTAAATGCATCATCCCTGCATGCCTTCTGCAGCTTGCCAGCAGGCTGCACAGGAGCCACTCTTGCCTCACACAGGCTTCTCAGGAGCCATCCTTGCCTCACACAGTCTGCACAGGAGCCACTCTCGCCTCACACAGGCTGCACAGGAGCCACTCTCACCTCACACAGGCTGCACAGGAGCCACTCTCGCCTCACACAGGCTGCACAGGAGACACTCTCACCTCACACAGGCTGCACAGGGGCCACCCTCACCTCACACAGGCTGCACAGGAGCCACTCTTACCTCACACAGGCTGCACAGGAGCCACCCTCACTGCACACATTCTCTTGGTTATGCCACAGTCAGTTTTGAGGAGGTGTAACGATACAGCTGGACAGCAAATCAAACCTCACATTGAGTGTGGACACTCCTCTCACACAGCTGTGCATATGCATTGTTGGGATTGCAGTCCTGTCACCACGTTTTGCCATGTCTGAGAAATGATGCAAGAATACAAAAGGTGATGCAAATTGGTGGCTGCTCCATGGCTGCGCTGTTCAAAAGTAGTTCCAGTATTGGTGAAAGTTGCTGAGAAGTTGTAAACTTGATCTTTTGTTCCCATTTCTCAGAGTACACTTTCAGGTATAAAGTTAATGAAGGTGTAGGGATTCCCAAAATCCCAGTTCATCCTGTTGGATATCATGATGCAGAAATGTTGTTGAGGTGAGTACACATCAGCCCCTCCTCACTAGAAGTCACTGTTACCAATGGACAGCAAAATCCTGCTTGTTAAAATGTAAAGTCTGTGCTGTTACTTGCATTTACTGCCCTTTTGTAGCCATGTGCACTTCAGAAAATGTGGGGAAAGTTCAAAGAAATCTGTTTCTGGTATAATGGTTTTAAGAGTTTTGTAAACCCACTTTATTTTAGGTGCAGTAACCACTAAGAAAATTATGTTTTATATGTATATAAAAAATATGGTTTGTATAATTTATGTTTTATGTATTAGCCTGTTGGTCAAGATTTGTCTTGGGTTTTCACTTAACAGTGCAATGGGAGGACCTGCAGCTCCAGACAACAGCTGGAAGGGAAGTCTCAATGTGTCTTACAACGTAGGGCCAGGATTTGCAGGCAGCTTTTCTACAAGGTCAGTTTTAACACTTGCCTATTTATAACATTGCAAAGAAAAGCCCTCTTGAGAAGAAAAAGAATGAGAAGCAATGCACCTAGAGACAGTCTGGGGGAACTGATTTCCTTCTGAGTGGGCACTGCTTCTAGAATCATAGAATCAGAATAGTAAGGTTGGAAGAGACCTCAAAGATCATCTAGTTCCAATCCCCTGCCATAGGCAGGGACACCTCCCACTAGAACAGATTACTCAAGGCCTTCTCCAAGCTGGCCTTCAACACCTCCAGGGAGGGAGCAGCCACAACCTCCCTGGGCAACCTGTGCCAGTGTCTCACCACCCTCACTGCAAACAACTTGTTCCTAATATCCAGTTTCAATTTCCCCTCTGACAGTTCAAACCCATTGCCCCTTGTCCAGTCATTGCAAGACATCGTCAATAGTTCCTCCACAGCCTTCCTGTAGGCCCCCTTCAGGTACTGGAAGGCTACTCTAAGGTCTTCTGGAAGCCTTCTCTTCTCCAGGCTGCAGAGCCCCAACTCTCTCAGCCTGTCCTCAGAGCAGAGCTGCTGCAGTCCTCTGAGCATCTTTGTGGCCTCCTCTGGACCCACTCCAACAGTTCAGTGTTTTTCCTGTGCTGGGGGCTCCAGAACTGCACACAGGACTCCAGATGCTCAGTGTGATATCACATTATATGCTCAGCTGGGGTTGGCTGTCCCTGCTGTGTCCCCTCACAACTTCTTGTGTACCCTCAGCCTATTCACTGGTGGGAGCAGTGTGAGAAGGAGTAGAGTTCTTGACTCTGTGTAAGCACAGTTCAGCAATAATTAAAGCATCCCAGGGTTATCAACATTGTTCCCATCACCAATCCATAACACAGCCCCATACCGGCTGCTGTGAAGACAAGTAGCTATTTATCACAGCCCACACTAGCACATCATTACTTCTCCAATACACAATTATCCAACTGACCCACATAAATACCAATTCTGCAGTGTGCACATGCAGCCCAGACAGCCAACCGAGTCCTAGGCTGCATCAAGAGAAGCGTGGCCAGCAGGGCAAGGGAGGGGATTCTGCCCCTTTACTCTGCTCTCGTCAGACCCCACCTGGAGTACTGTGTGCAGTTCTGGAACCCTCAGCACAGGAAGGACATGGAAGTGTTGGAGCGGGTCCAGAGGAGGGCCACAAAGATGATCAGAGGGCTGGAGCAGCTCTGCTGTGAGGACAGGCTGAGGGAGTTGGGGCTCTTCAGCCTGGAGAAGAGAAGGCTTCGAGGGGACCTGATAGTAGCCTTCCAGTATCTGAAGGGGGCCTACAGGAAGGCTGGGGAAGGATTATTTACAAGGTCCTGCAATGACAGGACAAGGGGCAATGGGCTTAAACTGGCAGAGGGGAGATTTAGACTGGATGTTAGGAGGAAGTTCTTTACAGTAAGGGTGGTGAGGCACTGGAACAGGTTGCCCAGGGAGGTTGTGGATGCTCCCTCCCTGGATGTGTTCAAGGCCAGATTGGATGAGGCCTTGAGTAACCTGTACTAGTGGGAGGTGTCCCTGCCTATGGCAGGGGGTTGGAACTAGATGATCCTTGAGGTCCCTTCCAACCTTACCATTCTATGATTCTATGATTCTATGATTCAATCTATATTGCAAATGTCCAAAACTTTATAGATTGACCCACTTCCTAGGGTTGTTTCTCAGGTAACTTTCTGTCAGCAGATTAACCTGCAGTAAAAAAAGTGGGACATCTGTACAGGACAAGTTAGATCAGCACTGAGCACACGGAACAGAAGCTCAGACTTTCTGCTTGCAAGTCATTAACACTGACATTTCATTGTCTAATCACTCAGAAATGGTTATTCCTTGCTGCTTTTCATTTCAGAAAAGTCAGAATGCATGTTCATACAAACAATAAAGTAACACAGATTTATAATGTCATTGGCATCCTCAGAGGAGCTGTGGAACCAGGTAAGCATTGAGTGCTTGATGATTTTAATGTCATCTTTAATTTGTATTTGGTGAAACTGTTCTCATGTTGTAAAGAAACTTCAAGGTTTTTAGACAGCCAGACAATATGAACTCTGATAAATCCTTAATAATTGTCCTGTCCCTCCCATCACACTGGTTTTCATTGACATCCTAAAGAACATATTTGAATGAGAATGCTAGAATGATAAGTGTCAGAGAATTTTAATTTATTTTTTTATAACAGCTTGATTTAGTTGGGGTAAACAATAAGGCAGGAACTATAAAATATGTAGTTGTTTTATTTCCACAGAGCCTCACCCAGAAACTCTATACAAAACAGTTAAATTTGGGTTCTAGTTTGGTTGGGAAAACTTTCACAAGGATGTTTATGGCCAATTAATTCATTTAGGAGAACCACAAAACTGGAAAGGTTTAGCCACAAAATGACTCTGCCCCACTTAGAAATAAGAGGCAGCCCGGTGTCCTAGGGAATGTCTGTGCTGCTCATGGCAGTGGAGTAGAATTCAGAGATAGTCTCTGGCTCATTCAGTGTCGGAGCTACTCAGCATCTTGATAGCCATTGAGAAGCTTCTAGATCTTCCCAGGCTCTAGCAGGGTGCGGGGAAAGAGGGAGACAAGCTCTGACCTGATCCTGGTTCCTCTTGGCATGGAGGTTTGCAGAGGTGCAGGCAGATCTCTTGCAGATGTGCAGAGAGCACAGCGTCAGTGGCACTTCTCACCACACTGTGAAGCACTTAATGCCTTCTCCCAGTAAACTTGAGGCACTTAAGCTTNCACTGTGAAGCACTTAATGCCTGCTCCCAGTAAACTTGAGGCACTTAAGCTTCCAGGTAGTTCAAGCCCAAAACATCAGGGCTATGCTGGTCTGAAGCATGAGGCACAGCAGAACAGAGAGCAGTGAGGCAGAGCACATTGTCTGAGCACAGCAGCACACAGTGAAGCAGAGGCAGCTCTGTGAGGTCTCAAAGTTGGGGCTCTGCAGCCTGGAGAAGAGAAGGCTTCCAGGAGACTTTCTAGTAGCCTTCCAGGATCTGAAGGGGCCTACAGGAAGGCTGGGGAGGGACTATTTGCAAGGTCTTGCAATGACAGGACAAGAGGCAATGGGTTTAAACTGGCAGAGGGGAGATTTAGACTGGATGTTAGGAAGAAGTCGTTTCCAGTGAGGGTGGTGAGATACTGGCACAGGTTGCCCAGGGAGGTTGTTGCTGCTCCCTCCCTGGAGGTGTTCAAGACCAGGTTGGAGGAGGCCTTGAGTGACCTGTACTAGTGGGAGGTGTCCCTGCCTATGGCAGGGGGTTGGAACTAGATGAGCTTTGAGATCCCTTCCAACCTTACCATTCTGTGACTCTTGTGATTCTATGTTAAACTTCATATTTTGTTTGACACAAGCTGGGATGCAATCAAAGGAAATTAGGATAATGTTAGTGAATTTTAAATTAAGGATTGGTATTATCTGCTTGTTTCCAGACAGATATGTTATTTTAGGAGGTCACAGAGACTCTTGGGTGTTCGGTGGTATTGATCCAACTACAGGTGCAGCTGTTCTGCAGGAGGTGGTACGGAGTTTTGGTAAAATGAAGCTGGAAGGTAACTTACTTATTTGAGACATAAAATGGTGGAGATGGAAATCAGCAGCTCTGAGGAGTCTTGCTTAATGTTCCCATAAGCAGTTGTGTTGATTTAACTTTTCACCTCTACAGAAAGTTTTATTCCTTATTCCAAAGGATGCTAATTAATTGGAGAGAGGAATATGTAGCTTTGCATCTCAGCTGGCTGAATTTATTCCCTCATGTCTCTCATCCGCATAAGAGTAACCTCTTAGTTGTGTGGCATGAAAATATTACATTAAGAAGCAATGTCTCAGAAATAATGTCTTCCTCTAAGGAATTTAGAGATGATGGGGCTTTTACTGCTGTATTAATTAAAGTTTGTTTTTTTTTTTTTTTTTTAAATCATTTAACTTTGGGGTTTTTTCACTACAGTTTCTAACTTTAAGTTGGATTTTGAAATTTAACTGTGTGATTGCAGGTTGGAGTCCTAGGCGAACTATTATTTTTGCTAGCTGGGATGCAGAAGAATTTGGATTATTGGGTTCCACAGAATGGGCTGAGGTAAATAAGAATGAGTATTAAAAAAAAAACAAAACAAAACTTGAAAGTCTTTTTCAGGCAACTATGGTACCCATTGACATCTATTGCTAGATTGCAATCCATAGCTTGAAGGTACAAATGGAGCACAACAGACTCCTTCAGGTGCTATGAGGACCTCATGTATTCATACAGATTACCCCATACAAGTCAACAAATTATGTTCTTACAACAGAAGCGAATTATCTCTTCAAGGATTTAAAAATCTACTTTGATTCAAAGCTAATGTCTTTGTCTCTATGTGGAAATCTATCCCTTCATGTAACAGAATATATATTCTGTTTATTTATATTCCTATATTTATAGGAATATAAAACCTAAATTGCTCTATTTTTGAACTTTCTATTAGAGAAAGTCTCTGTACATTAAAGTTCAGGTCATGTATTTGTGATCCCTAAGCACGACAAATCCTCTGTGTAGGAATCAATCCTTCTGGGCAAACAAAAGGGTAGGATAATACTTGAGTGAATCATTCCAAATCTCTGCCAAACTTCCAATATTGCAGAGTCTCGGGGGTGGGACAATTGATTAACTCTGCAGTGGAATCCCTGCCTGTATTCCTGCCTGACAAAGGAATGTTGGGAAATTCAGAAATGAGATTCTGAATGTTTTTTCTCTTCCTTTCCGTTGGGCATGTTCAGTTGTTAGTTGCTGTTAAGGAGGGCTTTGAATCTGAGTTAGAAGTGAATGTAGAATTTAGTAGCAGTAGTGAATGTTAGAAGTTGTAATGAGGCTGATATACAATTATTAAATATTTTTATGAATATATATATAAAGAAAATTTCCCCAAACTTATTTACAATTAACACACACATAGATTCTATTATGCAGTTGGTAAAACTCTTTCTGCTGAATGGATATATTAATTTAAATTATTTTAGGAAAGGTTTTAGAAAACCTTAACAGCTGGAGAGAGTCCTGCAGCACAAACTGCTGCTTAAAGGTTGCACATAAAACTTTCACAAGCTTCAGAGAAGAGAGTTCGGTTACTCACTGGTCAGAGTCTTAATATTTATAATCTGAAAGTATATGTAAAAGCATAAATGAGTTAAAATACAGTCCCAGCCAGCCCGTGGTGATGATGTGGCAGGCTTCTGCTCCTTGCCTAGCTCTAATGGAGCAGGTTGTGTAAGATGCACGGACGCAAGGCACACCTTCCGTGGCTCTCAGGAGGGCACCGGAGCAGGCAGCTGCTGGGCGAAGCAGGATCCAGGTTCAAGGGCTGGAGCAGTCGGATCGGCTGCGGTGCACTGCAAAGGAGTCTGCCCTCGGGCTGCAGCGGCAGGCGGCAGGGCCCGGGTTTGCCATTTTTCCCTAGGCCATTGCTAGGTCATCACCTAGACTGAGCCAGAGTCAAACGGACTCGGGCTGGGCTGAGCTCAGGAGGGCATCTGTGCCCCAGCACCGGGCAAGCTGTTTCTGTCCCTTGGCTCAGTGCAGCAGACAGGCAGGGTCAGGTCTGTCCCCAAGTCCCCAGCTAGGCGTGGTGCATGCAATGCATACAGGCAGCAGACAAAACAAAGGCAGCAGCAGCAGCAAACGAACAAGCTAGGTAGGGTTTAAACACTTTTACGAGTGTGTATTAAAAAAAAACAGAGAAAAACACCCCTGGAACCAATCCTAACTTATTTCACCAAAACAGGGAGATGCCCATGCCCAGCATCGTGACCTGTGTGTACCAAAGACAAAGCAGGGTGCAGAACAAGGCCAAATCTGGTGTCTGTGTGGCAGACTGAGAGGTGCCAAGGCTCTTGGCTGCTCTCCCACTTCTTCCACCTGGGAAGTAGGAGAAAAAAGACGGGGGTGGGTGNCTGTGCAAGCAGTTTTGCTCAGCCCTGGTGAGAAACACAGGTATCACAAGAGTTTTCACTGCCTCTTTCCTAAAACACAGATTAGAAACAAAGCAGGCAGGAAACTGTCAGCTGGCATACAGTCCTGCTAAACTGCATTCAATTTATTAACACTGAAGGGTTTAACAGAGATGTGTTGTCTTGTTCTGGGCTTTTTTGGGGTTTTTTTATTTACAATGTTATGCTTAAATGTGTGGATAGAGCTTTGAAAATCTACAGGATGAAACATTTTGATCTTTTTGGTTTATTGGCATGTATTTCAGTAAACCCCAACATTTCATAGCAAGATGAGATGTGTCAGAGGAGGGAATGAAAGCAGAAATACACTCCCAAACACCAAAGCAATTCCATCATTCTTGTGTTAACAAAGCTGGGATTTCTATTCCTTTGGACTTGCACTTATTCTTTCTCCCCTCAACTCTTCGGCTTCCAGACTCTCTGCACCTTACAGTTGGTTCGTGGGACATTAGATGAAGGAAGCATCATTTAAATTGTTTAAAACGATTTACAGAGAGATTTTAAAGAGCTGGCATTAAAAGTCCATCTTCCCTGAACTCCATTGGTAACAAAAATATGCTGTATCTGAAACCTTATTTGTGATTTCTTGCTCTGTGCATCTCCATGCATGTATGGATGCCACTAAGGTAAAGCACAGAATTGTTTTAATTGTGAGGAATACAAAACTATGATACTTTGAATGATCAGTTCCTCTTGAGCCAGTAATGAATAAATTAGGAGTTCTTTTTACACTTGGCTTGTTCACATGTTGCTGCTTCTGTCCTGTAAAGGTTTTTTTTTTGTTTCATAGCTAATAATTTACCAGCCAGTATTCCATGCAAAGGCAGCTGAGCTAGATTAGAAAACCATGAGCACAATCTGTATTTTAAACCTCGATGCTTTTTCATTCTTGTTTTCTTGCTTCATTTTGGTGACCTACATTCCTAACCTTTTACACCTAAATTATGTTTATTTTCTCCAGAGGAATTTCTGACAGCTTACATTCACGATTTCTGCAGCTGCCAGATCTGCCATGTGCTAGATTTTGAGGAAAACTAAGTCATGATAGTCACCATCTTCTGGGTGACAAAAAAGTGCAGCAGCATCCTTTTGTTACATAGGCAATCTCCATCCCTCCCCAATTAAGGCATTTCTTTACATTGCAAATATGCTTTTGCACATATGTGAGGCTTGCTCCCTCTTCATCTGCTTCTCCAGAATCTCCTGCTGTTTCCTGCTGTTCCTTCTCTCCTACAGACTCTGCTGCTTGTTTGGAAGATATTAATTATGGAGTTATCAATTACTGATTCAATTTTCAGTTCACGTGGCTTAACAAATGCTTAGCTGGGGTTCAAATTGTATGCCTCAAGTAACAATTAGTAATCTAATTAGAATATCTATCACAATGCCAGCCCTTAGTAAAATGCCACTTACTGATTAGAGTATCAATTTCAAACACAATTGCCAGTTTGCAAAAAAATGACACAAGTGTGTGCATATATTTAGCATGAAAGCAATATTGAGTTGACTCAAAACAGTCAAATTGATGTTCATAGGAGATGCCTGTGCTTTGACTCTTCCCTTATTGAAATGAAAGAGTGTAGAAATAGCAGCAATATTTGGTTTATCAGTGTTAAAATTGAGTTCAGGGCTGGGAGCTGATGTGATTTAGGGATTTAAAGGAATTCTGGCTGACCTCACAGCCACATGTTGCATGTTCAAAAAATCACTGCAACTGCAGAGCCAAAGCACGTGCATGACCTTCATTTACCCTCTCACAGTTCTTGGCCTGTTCCAGCTTGTTCCTGTGTCATAAAGCAGGTAGCACCTACATTTTGTGGATGTTTCCCTCAATAACTTAAGTCCCAGCAATCAGGAGTGTATTTCATATTCCCAGATCATTGACACATCCTCAAACATTAATTTAATTAGTAAGCATGTGCTGCTTATCCTGACTGGGCTCTTAAAGGTAATGCTGTCTAAAACAGTGCTCTTAACATGCATGACTAAGTGTCACTCATTGAAAGCATTAATTGCACTTTCACCATCCCAGGAAAATTCCAGAGTCCTTCAGGAGCGAGCAGTAGCTTACATCAACACAGATTCTTCTATAGAAGGTGTGTCTTTTGTTTTTAAATTCACTTTACTTCAAATGCCAATTTTAATAGTTCACTGTATTATTTATTGAATCCAGAGCTGGCAAACATAAGATAGATAATATGATGTTCAGAATAAGTGTAGCAAATACAGAATTAAGTGGAGAGAGACGTGGAGATGCTGGAGCATGTCCAGAGTGGGGCCACGAGGATACTCAGAGGGCTGGAGCTGCTCTG
>VWZE01022360.1:0-11116 GCA_013396675.1 Eubucco bourcierii
AGGGGCAATGGGTGGAAACTGAGGCATGGGAAGCTTCCATGTGAAGCTGAGGAAGATTTTTTTCAGTGTAAATTTCACATAAACATGAGGAGGAATTTTTGCCCTGTGAGGATGACAGAGCACTGACACAGGCTGCCCAGCGGGGTTGTGGAGTCTCCCTCTCTGGAGATATTCCAAACCCACCTGGATGTGTTCCTGTGTGATCTGGTCTAGGAGATCCTGCTCTGGCAAGGGGGGTTGGACTGGATGAGCTTCAGAGGTCCCTTCCAGCCCCTGACATTCTGTGATTATTGAACTGTTTTATTTTTCATTCCAGCAAGTTCTGCCACCTCAACTGCACCCATAAACTTTCCCAGCATACTCCTTGGCATGTCATGTACACATGCAGCATCATGCTACCAAAAAAAATCCCAAACCAAGCCCAGTCTAGTAGGTTCCAACATCATTTGCAGACTCTCTGAATAAAAAACCAACACATAGACCTCAACATTAGATGCTCCTCATAAACAGCACAGGACTGAGAGGAGAGATAGGACCAAGTGCAGGGCGAATTGGATGTGGGTGGTCTGTGCTATTTAGCCTCAAATCTGTAAAGAAATTTCACAGAGGTATTTAGCTAAGTGTAGTCTGAGAGATCTCAAGTACCCTTGTGACATATTCTGGTCAGCAGAGATGACTGAATTGAGATTCCTTCTGTAACAAGACACAGATTGGCTGACAGGTCACTCTCCGGTTTGGCTTCACACCTATTTGCCTCAACAGATCTGTGACCCTATCAGGTTTTGTATTGTCAGAACCTTTTACAGGATTATTTCTGCTGTTTAGTTCATTTCAAAACATTTTTGCCAATGTGGGGCAGCACAGGGTAGTACTTTGAGGAAGACTATAGGGACAGATAAGTTATTTTGTATTATATTTGTTCTGACTTTGGAGAGGAGAAGGCTTCGAGGTGACCTTATTGTGGCCTTTCAGTATCTGAAGGGGGCTACAAGAAAGCTGGGGGTGGGGGGGATGACTTTGTAGGCTGTCAGGTAGTGATAGGACTATAGGGAATGGAACAAAATCAGAAATGGGCAGACTGGATGTTAGGAAGAAGTTCTTCAGCATGAGGGTGTTGAGAGCCTGGAAGGGGTTGCCCAGGGAGGTGGTGGAAGCCTCATCTCTGGAGGTGTTTAAGGCCAGGCTGGATGAGGCTGTGGCCAACCTGATGTAGTGTGAGGTGTCCCTGCCCATGGCAGTGGGGTTGGAACTGGATGATCCTTGTGGTGCCTTCCAACCCTGACTGATTCCATGATTCTGTGATTCTATGATTCTCTGATTCTCTGACTGAATGTGGAAAGGTGACAGACCTATTTAGCATTATGGTTGAATAAAATATCTCTGTTCTCTTTCAATCAACTGCTGGAGAGATGCCTGACACAGCTGACCTCTTCCAAAGACTGGAACAGAATTATGTGATGTATTTGGAGATTCTTTAGCATCACAGAATGCTAGAGGCTTTCTTGTAGCCCCCTTCAGATACTGGCAGACCACAATAAAGTCACCTCAGAGCCTTTTCTCCAGACTGAACAGCTCCAACCCTCTGCTCATCCTCATGGCCCTTCTCTGGACACCTTCCAGCACATCCATAGCCCTCTTGTCCCAGGGCCTCCAGAGCTGGATGCTGTACTCCAGGTGGAGTCTCACCAGTGTGGAGCAGGGAGGCAGGATCACTTCCCTCACCCTACTGCCCACCCTTTACCTGATGCAGTCCAGGCTCTTGTTGCTCTCTGGGCTGCCAGAGCACACTGCTGGCTCATGTTGAACTTCTCATCCACCAGCACCCCCAAGTCCCTCTCCTCAGGGCTGCTCTCCAGCCATGAACTGCCCAGCCTATATTGGTGCTTGGGATTGCCTCAACCCAGATGCAATCTGTGCTATAATGTTGAAATGCCTTTGTTGTGTATCACTGATCAGTAAATACTTACTGCTACAGGTGGAAAGCAGAGGTAAGTTCTTGCTTTGACAGTGGTGCTTGGTCAAATGTTTCTAATAGCAACCCATCTGCTAGATGCATCTACTGGTGGGCAGGCAGTTGATAGCCAAAAGAAAGTAGACAAAAATGACACAGGAGGTCAGTTTGATTCTTTGGTACAATATTCATAATTTCACTACCTCTTTTGTATTATTGGTGTCCATTTTACCTTGCCTATGTGGGATGCCATCCTCTCTGGGATGTCTCCATACAACACCTCTCACAGTAATCAATCCTGATTGCCCAAATAGAAAAGCAGGCATCGTGAAGTGCTTTAGTTCTGTGTGCAGACCCCGAGTACAGCTCAACAACAATATTGACTTTGTCTCACGTTATTGTATGTTAAAAGGAAACCTGAACTTTATCTATTACTAATACCATAATCAGATAAAGAATTTCCCCAGGTCCCTCAGCCCTATCTGCAGATCCCGTTGAGAGGGTAAGAAGTAAAATACCTCTAAACAATTTCTCCCTGTTTAATAAAACCCTGATCCAAATCTACTCAACAGAGGTTTCCAGGGGATGCAAGGCTGCCAAATCCTTTTACTTCAGTAAATTTCTCCTGAAGTGGTGGGGCTGTGAATAATTTAAGTGATGCTGTACTCCTGTCAGTTACTCTCCGTGAAACAGATGGGGTATTTTAATTACCACACACAACGTTGGGGTTTTTTTTTTTGGTGACAACAGATCCCCTCATCCCTTCCTACACTGAGCACTTTTCAGAGCACTTTGAATGAAAAATGGGATTTCCTACAGCTCTTTCTTTCAAAGAAATAAATGAAAAATGGGATTTCCTACAGCTCTTTATGGCAAAGAAATAAGGGATGTCAGTACAACAAACCCTTTATGCTGCATGCAAGGCACAATGGGGTCGTGTAATGCAATTAAGGGAATTTGATCAAGAGAGCAGACAAACAAAACATTCCACTATAATGACTTGAAACTGTGCTCTTCCTTCCAAGTCCTGACATTTCCTCCCTTGAAAGGAGTTGGCTAAATGAGTGGGTACTCTATGATAGCTATTCCAAGAATGTAGTCTTGAGGAGTTAAAAACCTTTCTTGATCGAGAAAATAAAACTCTTCTAGAGTTTTGGATTTGCTTTTGGGGGTGTTTGCTCCAGAATAAGGAAAAAGATATCCATGAAATAGTTTATTTGGAAGAAACTTACAAGGCATCACTTGGTGCTTACCTAAATGAACACTGATTCAGTGTCCATCCTGTCACCAGGAGAATCTTGGTTTGGGGTTTGTTTTGGGACTGTTTGCTCCAGAATAAGGAAAAGACATCCATGAAATAGGGTTTTTTGGAAGAAACTTACAAGGCATCACTTGGTGCTTACCTAAAAGAGCACTCATTCAGTGTCCATCCTGTCACCAGGAGAATCCTGGTTTGGGGTTTGTTTTGGGGGTGTTTGCTCCAGAATAAGGAAAAGATATCCCTGAAATAGGTTTTTTTGGAAGAAACTTATAAGGCATCACTTGGTGCTTACCTAAAAGAGCACTCATTCAGTGTCCATCCTGTCACCAGGAGAATCTTGGTTTGGGGTTTGTTTTGGGACTGTTTGCTCCAGAATAAGGAAAAGACATCCATGAAATAGGGTTTTTTGGAAGAAACTTATAAGGTATCACTTGGTGCTTACCTAAAAGAACACTCATTCAGTGTCCATCCTGTCACCAGGAGAATCTTGGTTTGGGGTTTGTTTTGGGACTGTTTGCTCCAGAATAAGGCAAAGACATCCATGAAATAGGGTTTTTTGGAAGAAACTTACAAGGCATCACTTGGTGCTTACCTAAAAGAACACTCATTCAGTGTCCATCCTGTCACCAGGGTTCGGGGTTTGCTTTGGGGGTGTTTGCTCCAGAATAAGGAAAAGACATCCATGAAATAGGGTTTTTTGGAAGAAACTTATAAGGTATCACTTGGTGCTTACCTAAAAGAACACTGATTCAGTGTCCATCCTGTCACCAGGAGAATCTTGGTTTGGGGTTGGCTTTGGGGATGTTTGCTCCAGAGTAAGGAAAAAGATATCCACGAAAGGGTGGTGAGGCACTGGAACAGGTTGCCCAGGGAGGTTGTGGCTGCTCCCTCCCTGGATGTGTTCAAGGCCAGATTGGATGAGGCCTTGAGTAACCTGTACTAGTGGGAGGGGTCCCTGCCTATGGCAGGGAGTTGGAACTAGATGATCCTTGAGGTCCCTTCCAACCTTACCATTCTATGATTCTATGATTCTATGAAATAGTTTATTTGGAAGAAACTTACAAGGCATCACTTGGTGCTTACCTAAAATAACACTGATTCAGTGTCCAACCTGTCACCAGGAGAATCCAGTTACGAAAATATTTTATCTTGTTTCTGAGCTCAGTGTTTAATTTTATTTTTTTTAAAAATTTATTAATTTCTTGGTCTGTTGTCCTTTTGCTGCAACAGGACAGCAATGGCGGTGGGATATAACAGAGTTTCCTGACTTCCTTCCATGTTTTGGTCATAAGTGAGCTGACAAATGTGGGGTCAGGCTTCCCAGGAAAATCTTTTTTCTCTCTAATGGTTATAAAAATGGCCAATATGCCACTGGGGCCAAATTCCATCCAAATTGCTCAGACCGTTAAAGTTTTGAAGTCATTTGTGCTAACAGTGTAGGTGAGGTGGCTGGGATTTAGTGACTTTATTACCTCCATGATGTCATCAGTTATTACTTTGAAGAAGAGAAAGAACATAGCTTTTTTAAAAATCCCCCTGGGTAGAAATAAAAGCCCTTATTTATTATAGGAGACACTAATGGCATTTCACAGGGCAATTAATCTTTTTTATGGAAGGATAACACAAAAGTCAAACTAATGACAAGACCCAAACAGAATCCAATTCCTTGTGGCCATTCAAAATAGCTGTTAAGGCTTGAAGAGACAGTTTGAAATCAACAAAGTAAAACACAGTCAAAAGTGTGAAGTGGTTGTGAAGAAAAAACAAGGTGGATGAAAAGTTATTTCTTGTGGCACAAACTGGCCTGCTAAACATGGGTGATAAACTCAACATAGCCTAAATTTATAAGGCTGCAGAAAGAACTGAATCACAGAGTCACAGAATGTCAGGGGCTGGAAGGGACCTCTGAAGCTCATCCAGTCCGACCTCCCTGGCAGAGCAGGATCTCCTACACCAGATCACACAGGAACATATCCAGGTAGGTTTGGAATATCTCCAGAGAGGGAGACTCCACACCCTTCCTGGGCAGCCTGTTCCAGTGCTCTGTCACCCTCACAGGGAAAAAAATTCCTCCTCATGTTTACATGAAACTTCCTATGCCTCAGCTTCCACCCACTGCTCCTTGTCCTGTCATCAGACATCACCCAGCAGAGCCTGGCTCCAGCCTCCTGGCACTCACCTTTACATCTTTATAACCATTGCTGAGGTCACCTTTCAAACTCCTCTTCTCCAAGCAGCACAACCCCAGCTCCCTCAGGCTCTCCTAACAGAGCTGTTCCATTCTCTCCATCATCTTTGTGGCTCTGTGCTGGACTCTCTCCAGCAGTTCTATGTCCCTCTTGAACTGGGGGGCCCAGAACTGGACACAGTACTGCAGATGTGGCATCACCAGGACAGAGCAGAGGGGAAGGAGAACCTCTCTCCACCTCTCAGCCACAGCCCTTCTAAAACACCCAGAGCAATGAACAAGTCTCATTCCAGGATTTAAGGTTTTGTTTTTCATCCAGGGGTTAACTAGTAAAAAATTTTTTTCCCCCAGGAATTGTAAGGTTTCACCTGGATGGTTGTGTTCAGCTTGTATGCCATACTTCAAGGAAGACAGAGATCATCAGGAAGGAATTGAAGAGAGAAACAAGCACAAAAAGGGGGTTTGGAATCAGGAAGTGCCAGAACCAGTTGAAAAAGTGGAGTTTGTTTAATCCAGGAAACAAAAGATGGAGAGATAGGGACATATTATTCTTCCAGTAGACAAAGTGTTGTTACAACAGAGATCCATTTGTTCTCCTTGGTCACTGGAACTGGTTAAGGAGAAGTGGTGTTCAGTTCCAGCAAAGGAGAGTCAGGGTGAAGCACTGAAAATATTCACAGAGTTAGCCAGGTTGGAAAAGACCTTTGAGGTCATCCAATCCAACCTATCACCTAACACCTTCTAATTCACTAAACCATGGTAATAAGTGCCTCATCCAGCCTCCTTTTAAACACCTTCAGGGTGCAAAGGACCTCAAGGATCATCTAGTTCCAACTCCCCTGCCGTGTGCAGAGACACCTTACACTAGATCAGGTTGTGCAGAGCCCCATCCAGTCTGGCCTTAAAAACTTAAAAATAAACACATATGCCTATAAATATATAAATATATCTATATAAATATATATATTATATCTATATCTATATATTTATAGAGATATAAAATATATGTTGCTTTACTTTGAATTGTCAAAAAGANCCCAGACCATGGCACGAAGTGCCCCATCCAGGCTTTGCTTGAATGCCTCCAGGGATGGCAACTCCACCATCTCCCTGGGCAGCCCATTCCAATGCCAATCACTGTCTCTGGCAAGAACTTCTTCCTAACATCCAGCCTAGACTTCCCCTGGCACAGCTTGTTCTGTCCCTGGGTGCCTGGGAGAAGAGCCCATCCCCACCTGGCTACAATCTCGCTTCAGGTAGCTGTAGACAGCAATGAGGTCTTTGCTGAGCCTCCTCTTCTGCAGGCTGCACACCCCCAGCTCCCTCAGCCTCTCCTCACAGGGCTGTGCTCCAGACCCCTCACCAACCTTGCTGCCCTTCTCTGGACACAAGAAGGGGGTTTGCAGGGAAATTGTCTGCTGGAGATTATTGTAGAAATAGGAAAATGTTAATATCAGGCAATTTGGAATTAGCCAGCAATGATCCCTGGGTAGATCAGCACTGGGGAAGGAATTAATATAGCCTTCAGTTAGTTCTTCTGCTCCTTTTCTGGTATGAATTGAAAATGCCATCAAGGATTTCAGAGAGGATTTTAAACTGTTATGGAAAATGATTCAGATGAACTCCCAAATTTTTGAGTGTTTGTTGGAAGCTCGTTTGGCCTGCCCTGCTTTGACTAATCAGGCTGGTAATCTTACAGCTACAGCTGGGGCTCCTGGGACTTTTGATTAAGGCAGAAACAGGCTGTCTTTGTTTCTCTGGCTCTTCACCCTCTAATCCCAACTAGAATCAGAGAGAGAGAGAGAAGAGAGTCTGGAGAGCAGTGTAAGTCTTTTCCCATTCAACCGGACAAGGACACCAGAGGCAGATCTGTCCTTAGTTTATCTTCAGTTACCTGCTCTTCTATTTTGGCCTTGCTGAGAAACAAACAAACAAACAAACAAAAAATTTTCTTTTGTGATAACTTTACAGCCACTGAAGTGGGTAAAAGAAAACTCTTTTGGAAAGCAGCAGACCATTGCTGTTTCAGGTCTGTGTGAGGATGCTTTTCTCTGCCGCTTCTGACAGTGCTAGCATTGTCTGTCACCTCAGTACAGGCTGTTGGAATCGATCTGAACTGCTGCCAAGGAAAGCTGTTGCAAAATAATGTGAAGTCTCCATGTGGACAAGCCTAAACAAGCTCCTTCCCAAAGTGGGCTAAGCTGATCTGCACAAAAGAGCTCTTGTGAGGAATAAGATTTTCCGTGTTCTTTATTTCCCAGCTATCTCCCTGTGCTCTGCCCTCACTCCTTTCACTGCCATGGGGCTGAATCCAGCTCGGCCAAATCTGCCTGTCCTGATCTTAGCACGTTTATGAACGTTTGGGTCTTTTTTGCAACAGAATATACAAACATGAACAACTCCTGCCCACTGTTATTAGGCTGCCCTGAGGATTTTAAGGTGGATCACTAAAAGAACTGTTTGAGATATCCTCCAAATGTACCTTGAACAAGCAGTCACTTAGCTGTCTTCTTCCAGGATTAGAGGATCACAGCATCACAGGATGTCAGGGCCTGGAAGGGACCCAAAGAGATCATCCAGTCCAAACTCCCTGCCACAGCAGGACCAGACAATCCAGCTCAGGGCACACAGGAACACATCCAGACAGGCCTTGAAAGGCTCCAGAGAAGGAGACTCCACAACCTCTCTGGGCAGCCTGTGCCAGTGCTCTGGGACCCTTCCAGTCAAGAAGTTGTCCCTTGTGTTGAGTTGGAACCTCCTGTGCTGCAGCTTCCATCCATTGCTCCTTGTCCTATCACAGGGAGCAAGTGAGCAGAGCCTGTCCCCCCCCTCCTGACCCCCAGCCCTCAGATATTGATAAATATTTATTAAATCCCCTCTCAGTCTTCTGTTCTCCAGACTAAGCAGCCCCAGGTCCCTCAGCCTCTCCTCATCAGGCAGTGCTCCAGTCCCCTCATCATCCTCACAGCCCTCTGCTGGACTCTCTCCAGCAGATCCCTGTCATAGAATCATAAAATCATAGACTCAATCAGGGTTGGAAGGGACCACAAGGATCATCCAGTTCCAACCCCACTGCCATGGGCAGGGACACCCTACCCTAGATCAGGCTGTCCAGAGCCTCATCCAGCCTGGCCTTAAACAACTCCAGGAATGAGGCTTCCACCACCTCCCTGGGCAACCCCTTCCAGGCTCTCACCAGTCTCATGCTGAAGAACTTCCTCCTCATGTCCAGTCTGAATCTCCCCATCTCCAGCTTTGCTCCATTCCCCCTAGACCTGTCACTGGCTGAGAACCTAAAAAGTCCCACCTCAGCTTTTTTGTCCCTCTTAAACTGGGGAACCCAAAACTGAAGGCAGTATTCAAAATGAGGTCTCACCAGGGCAGAGTAGAGGAGGAGGTTTGGACTCCACAGGGCTCCAAAGTATCATATTGTAAGACTGGAGTCTCACACACTTGGTCCTTTTGGATGTTCTAAGGATTCACCAAAAAGCTACAATGTTTTAGTGACAACTGTTAAACTTATCTGCATTTTTGGACTCTCCAAGTGGGAAAGAAAAAACATTTTTTGCAGCTAGACATTTGGGAGGCAGCTGAGTGAAAAGCAGCTTGGCAGAGAAGAACCTGAGGGGCCTCATGGACACCAGGATGAACATGAGCCAGCAATGTGCCATTACAGCTGAGAAGGTTAGAGCTACCCTGGACTGCAGAAAGGGAAGTGCTGTCAGCAGGCTGAGGCAGGTGGTCCTTCTCTTCAACACTGCTGAGGCCACATGTGGAGCAGTGTGCCTAGTCCTGAGGTCTTCAGAACAAGACAGACTTGGAGCCACTGCAGAGAGCACAGCAGTGTCCCCAAGGATGACTATGAGCTTAGAGCTTCTCTCACATGATAAAGGCAGGGAGAGCTCCTTTATTTTCAAGAGAGATGTTGAGGTTCTTGAATGCATCCAGAGAAGGGCACTGAGGGTGCTGAGGGGGATGGGGCACAGCCTTGTGAGGAGAGGCTGAGGGAGCTGGGGGTGTGCAGCCTGCAGAAGAGGAGGCTCAGGGCAGACCTCATTGCCTGAAGGGAGGTTGTAGCCAGCTGGGGTTGGGCTCTTCTCCCAGGCACCCAGGGGCAGAACAAGAGGACACAGTCTCAATCTGTGCCAGGGCAGGTTCAGGTTGGATATTAGGAAGAAGTTCTTGACAGCAAGAGTGATTGGCATTGGAATGGGCTGCCCAGGGAGGTGGTGGAGTCCCCATCCCTGGAAGTGTTTAAGAGTAAGCTGAACAAGGCACTTAGTGCCATGGGTTAGTTAATCAGAAGGGTTAGGTGATAGGTTGGACTCGATGATCCTAGAGGTCTTTTCCAACCTGGTTAATTCTGTGATTCTGTGAACTGCCTGGAGAGAAGAAGGCTCTGGGGAGATACCATCAATGGGTGTGAATACCTGAAGAGGAATCCTGAAGAGGCTAAGCTGCTTCAGTGGTGCTGAGTGGCAGGACAAGAGGCAGGGGGCACAAAGTGAAGCACAGTGGGTTACCTCTGAACAGCAGGAAACGCTTTCTCACTGTGAGGGTGACTGAGCCCTGACACAAGTTGCTCAGAGTGTCTGTCAAGCTTCCATACTTGGTTATATCCAAAAGATGTTTGGGCATGGTCCTGGACAACTGTGTCTAGGTGTCCCTGACCAAACAAGTTAAGCCTGACCAAGCAGGAGTGTTGGACCGGGTGACCTGCAGAGGTCTTTGTCAAACTATATTCTCTGATTCCATTGTACATATAAAAAGTATTACTTGGAGCAGAGTTGTGTAAGATTATACAGGTCATGATGCAAAACTTAAACTTGATTTAAAGAAGTGGAAGTCAGTGTTTTAATACCTTGAGTACTGCCAACACAGGGCTTTTTGTGTAGGCAAGTAGATACCTTGTAAATTTTTATTTGGACCACTAATGTGGTAAGAACCTTCTCTTCACACAGATTGTTACAATTCCTGTCTGAAAAATACGAGCTAGATACCTGAAAAGAGACTAAAATGGCATTTACAATAGTTGGCTCAGCTGTTAATGCCTGCCATAATTTGGACTGAGCTTAGTTTTAGGAGGTTCAGGTTTGCTCTGCAACTCGTTCTGCTGCCTGTCCATATGAAAATGATAACAATACCATATGTCTGAGCTTGATTTTGTAACTATTACTGCCCTTTCTTTCAACCCTCAGTGTCTGCTGCAGGGCAGTCCCCAACATCCTTCACCAAGGCAGCAAGTACTGCAAGTTACACCTGCGTCCTGCACTTGGGTTGGGCCTTAGGAAGAGCTTTTACATGGAAGGAGTGATTGTGTGTTGGAATGGGCTGCCTGGGGAGGTGGTGGAGTCACCATCCCTGGAGGTGTTTAAGAGGAAACTGCATGAAGCACTTAGTGCCATGGGTTAGTTAATTATAGAATCATAGAATCATAGAATGGTAAGGTTGGAAGGAACCTCAAAGCTCAGCCAGTTCCAACCCCCTGCCATAGGCAGGGACACCTCCCACTAGTACAGGTCACTCAAGGCCTCCTCCAACCTGGCCTTGAACACCTCCAGGCAGGGAGCAACCACAACCTCCCTGGGCAACCTGTGCCAGTGTCTCACCACCCTCACTGCAAACAACTTCCTCCTAAATGTTTAATAAATGTTTATCAATATCTGAGGGCTGGGGGTCAGGAGGGTGGGGACAGGCTCTGCTCACTGCTGCCTGG
>VWZE01022360.1:20121-31319 GCA_013396675.1 Eubucco bourcierii
CCAGGGCCTTTTCCTCAGGGCTGCTCTCAGCCATTCCCCACCCAGCCTGGAGTTGTGCTTGGGGTTGTGCCTACCCAGGTGCAGGACCTTACACTTGGCCTTGTTGAATGTCATGAGGTTGGCCTGGTCTGCACCTCTACACCTCTGCAACCTGTCCAGGTCCCTCTGGATGTATTCTTGAGCTCTAGCAAGTCAACTGTGCCACACATCTCAAGAGTTGAGTAAAGAAAAAATGGCTCCATGGAAACTTTTCAAAAATTATTTTTTCCCCCTCTGTTTTATATTCCTTCTATGTTCCCTCACATTTGCAGCCAGAATGATGCAGAAATAAACAACATCTGTTACAAAGAAGATTCTTCTTGTGGCATATCAGCCCTGGAACAGGAAGTACTAGAAATGTTGTGAGATAGACAATTCCTAAGATTGCCAACTTGATTTTGCAAGCCCAAGAGGGATCTTATTGTTTAGATAAGCCATTTAAGGTCTGTCCAGAACCAATCCTGGGTCACTTAGCAGTTCAGGAATTGCATAAGCAATTATTGTTGTACCCCTGCAATCTTATCACGTGCATGGAGATTTGGCTAAAGTGCTCAGAGGTTTAAAAAAAAAAAAAAGATTTGTACCATGGGTCTCTGAAGTCTCTACCTTGCAGCTGAAGTACCCATGAGAAAAAAAAGCCCTGTGAACCCAGGGGGTGGGAAGGGGCTTAGGTTTGCTGCTAGGTGATAGCTAAGCAATATCAGTCCCCACAGAAGTCTAACTGTTAATTTGCTTTCACACGTGTCTGTGCAACGCCTGATAGATCCTCTTGTTTATGCAGATACTGTTTGCTGTGTTGCGTGCTTTAGGGTGACGTGGCTGAGCCTCTAAGGCAGAAAGTGGGCTTTAGTGAGATACACTTCCTTTATCTTTTGGGAAACGTGGAGGGGGGATTAGGAAATACCTCTGGAATGGTTTATATTCTGATCAGGTGCGTTTGCAGACACATCTCTTATCCCCTCCCCCGAAATTACAGAAGGATTTACAAGTCTTACTGTGAAAGTGGTGTCAAAGACATCTCTGAGTCAGGACAAACATTCTTCAGAGCTTCAAGCCATCTGTTGAGAGCTTTCCTGGCAGGCAGCTCTCGTCACAACAAGGTGTTCAAAGAGATGGATTTGCTCTGAACTGGCAAGCCGTAATGATGCTTTGCAGGCATGAATTGCATTGCAGCCTCTCAGGATTTAAATGAAACTCTATTGCCCTACCTTAGAACTGGCAAGTTTATGGAGTATGCATCAGAAGAAATGTCCACAGTTGAGACTGTTGTGAATACAGCCATTTTTTCAATGAACTACAAGAAAACTGGGGAGGGACTTTTTATCCTGTCAGGCAGTGATAGGACTGGGGGGAATGGAACCAAGCTAGAAATGGGGAGATTCAGACTGGACGTTAGGAAGAAGTTCTTCAGCATGAGGGTGGTGAGAGCCTGGAAGAGGTTGCCCAGGGAGGTGGTGGAAGCCTCATCCCTGGAGGTGTTTAAGGCCAGGCTGGATGAGGCTGTGGCCAGCCTGATCTAGTGTGAGGTGTCCCTGCACATAGGACTGGCTGATTATTGTGGTCCCTTCTAACCCTGACTGATTCTATGATTCTATAATATTATGATTCTATGTTTCTATGATTCTGTGATTCTATGGTTCCATGATTCTATTGTTCTATGGTTCTATAATTCTATGATTCTATGGTTCTATGATTCTGTGGTTCAATGGTTTTATGATTCTATGGTTCTATGACTCTATGGTTCTATGATTCTATGGTTCAATGGTTTTATGATTCTATGGTTCTATGATTCTATGATTCTGTGGTTCTATAATTTTATGACTCTATGGTTCTATGATTCTATTGTTCTATAATTCTATGATTCTATGGTTTTATGATTCTATTATTCTATTAATGTATGATTCTATGGTTTTATGATTCTATTAATCTATGATTCTATGGTTTTATGATTCTATTATTCTATTAATCTATGATTCTATGGTTTTATGATTCTATTATTCTATTAATCTATGATTCTATGGTTTTATGATTCTATTATTCTATTGTTCTATGATTCTCTGACTGAATGTGGAAGGGTGACAGAAGTATTTAGCACTATTGTTGAATAAAAACATCTCTGTTCTCTTTCAATCAACCACTCAAGAGATGCCTGACACAGCTGACCTCTTCCAATGACTGGAAGAGAACTATGTGATGTATTTGGAGATTCTCTGGCATCACAGAATGCTAGAGGTTGGACCCTGACTGATTCTATCATTTAACTCAAGCTTACTAAAGAGCAGCTTATTTTTACTTACCTGTTTTCTTCTGTCATCTCACCACAATGCTTTGTTTTCATTATTCATAGTTTGAACATGTATATAACAGCTTTTTTTTTTTTTTCTGCTTTTTTGCTACTGCTATGAAATGAAGAAGTGTGAGGAACAGAAGAACTGTGTCAGTCAGAGCATATGTTTAGCTCTGTGTTTCCTGATGGTGTTGGATATAAGATGAGAAAGATCCATGAGATTCATAATGAGAATTGTCACAGTGCTCCACCTGATTTCTCAAAACCTTTGGAATTCTGCTGTCACCAGTACCTGAGACTTTTGATAGAGGTTGCACAAAAGCCCAGCTGTTCCTGGGTAAAACAACCTCCCTTGTCATTTCAGCAGCTGATTTAGTCCTAAACCCTCACAGGCTCAATTCTCAGCAACTGTTGAGATGCAGAAAGCAGAGGATGCTCAAAAGCCACGCTGGGCTGAAGTCAGTGGGAATAATTAATGAGTCTGAACTGTCCAGGTCTCACCAAGCTCCTGTCACAGGTTTGGTGCTGCTCCCATGAGTTTTTGGTGACCCCCTCCCAGGACGAAACAGTGGCCACAGCTGCCACAAAGGGAACCAACATTTTCCACCCCCCAGTGAGGATATTTGCACAGATGGCAAGGAAAAACGCTTAGCCTTGCAGCAGAAGAGACATCCAAAACTTGGTGAGAACTACAAAAAAGTGGCATTAATCAGAGGTTACCAGTGGCAACCAGGGATGTGTTTGAGTGTTCAGGGGAGATTTAGAGTCAGGGGTTGGGATTAAGTTTAGGGCTAGGGTTGTCCCTCCTCAAAGCAGGAGCTGTCATCTACATCCAAAGCTACACTTCGCTTAAAGTAGATTCTTAATCACATTGGTCAAACACTATCTTAACCTTCAGATCACATTTGTCTTCTCTTTTGCTCTGTTTTGAGCTTTGAATTGACTAACATATCATAGCCTTCAGATCCCATTTGTCTTCTAGTGGGAGGGTCCCTGCCTATGGCAGAGGGTTGGAACTGGATGATCTTTGTGGTCCCTTCCAACCTAAACCATTCTATGATTCCATGATCTTCCCAACACAGGAAGGACATGGAACTCTTGGAGAGGGTCCAGAGGAGACCACAAAGATGCTCACAGGGCTGCAGCAGCTCTGCTGTGAGGACAGGCTGAGAGAGTTGCGGCTCTGCAGCCTGCAGAAGAGAAGGCTTCCAGGAGACCTTAGAGTAGCCTTCCAGGATCTGATCCAGGGACTACAGGAAGGCTGGGGAGGGACTATTTACAAGGTCTTACAATGACAGGACAAGGGGCAATGGGTTTGAGCTGGCAGAGGGGAAATTGAGACTGGATGTTAGGAGGAAGTTGTTTACAGTGAAGGTGGTGAGGCACTGGCACAGGTTGCCCAGGGAGGTTGTGGCTGCTCCCTGCCTGGAGGGGTTCAAGGCCAGGTTGGATTAGCTCTTGAGTGACCTGTGCTAGTGGGAGGTGTCCCTGCCTATGGCAGGGGGTTGGAACTAGATGATCCTTGAGGTCACTTCCAATCTTACATTTCTATGATTCTATGATTCTATGATTCTTTTGCTCTGCTTCGAGACTTTGGAGGTTTGCAAGCACAAGTCAGCTGAAACTCTGGGTTTCAGCTAGGATCACAATCAGTCACCAGCATTTCAAGAAAGCTTACTCCCAAGAATTCTTCTCTGAAGTAATTCAGGTTGCTTGTAGAAAGATTGGTAACTAACTGAAACATTTATCTACTTCTCTTGCTTGAAACCAAGCTCTGAATCCACTGTGATAGCTGTTATACAACTGAAATAGCATCTGCAATACCATCTTAGTTTTTAATAGCTTTGTTTTGAGGGCATATTTTCAGGCTTTGTGTACTGCTGTCCTTGTTGAAAGTTTCTAACAGCAACCTATACTGCAGGAAATCAGAAATCCACCAAGCATGAAAAGCTCTTCTAGGAATAGACCATATTTAAATCTGGAGTTTGTTAATCTAAGATAGAAAATAGAATAGATTAAGGAACACAGGATAGGATTTCAGCAGCAAGAGGGAGGCTGGAAAGAAAAGTGCCTTTGCCTGATCTTATTCAGTTTATATTAGTCCTAAGTGAAATCTGGAAAAGTATGCTGATATCATTTAAACTGCCTTAAAGGGATAAGAAAACATCTTAAACTGATGACCATGTCAAGCACAAGATGAGAGCAGCATTATGGTGACATTTTAAATATGATTGGTGAGCCTGAAACACTCTAACAACTTCTTTTATCTTCTGCCTAACGCAGAAAGTAAACATGAAGATACATTAAAAGAAACCATGGAACTCCACCATTGAGAGTGGAGTCCTCCAAACTTTAGCCACATAGAAAAAATGAGCTTACAGGGTTGCAGAACTGTAAATGAGTTTACAGAAATGGTTTTCCCTGCAAGAGTTTTTTACAAGGCAAAATGTAAAGCAAACCAAGAACAGCAATGATGCTTTTTCTCTGCAGTTTCTCTGAAGGCAGCTGAGATGGAGCTGAGTTTTGTCTGCTGCCTAGCTGTGAGGAATTGGCTGCCCTACCTTGCTAATTCAGACCCAAAGGGGCCAAGTGTCTGTTTTGTTTATCTTGTGCATTCATATAAGATTAGCTCTTATGCACACACATCCACTTTGTTTGTTTGCTTGTTGTCCTTTTCAATGGTATAAATCCTTTGGGTTGAAAACTTCTTTCAGTGTGGGAAAACTGAGACAACCATTGCAAAACATGTCTGAAATGCTGGCAGTCATGGAGGGAAGCCAGAATAGGCATCTGGGCTTTATTTTGGCTCTGAAGGGTCAAAAGATGCAGACAAACTTGGGCACTGCCTCTTGTCCAGGCGTACACTGAGCACCATGAAGATCTGGGCTCTACCTGACCCTTTCCCTCAGCCCCTAGACTGATGCTCTCAGTAGCACTCACTGTGACTATAGTGCTTGATGCTGTTTCCTTTGGAATTTGGTCTTTTTCACACAATCACAGCACCATGCAGGTTGGCAAAGCTCCTCAGCATCACCAAGTCCAACCTAGAACCCTACTCTACAAGATTCACCTTAAACCATAGCCCCAAACACCACAGCCAAACCACCCTTAAACACATCCAGGCTGGGTGATTCCACCACCTCCCTGGGCAGCTCATTCCAGACCCTGACCACTCTCTCCATCAAAAACATTTTCCTAATGTCCAATGTAAACCTCCCCAGCCTCAGCTTGAGGCCATTCCCCCTTGTTCTGTCTCCAGTTCCCTGTGAGCAGAGCCCAGCAGCAGCCTCTCCACAATGTCCCTTCAGGTAGCTGTAGGCAGCAATGAGGTCTCCCCCCAGCCTCCTCTGTTTCACACTAACAACCCCAGCTCCTTCAGTTGTTCCTCATAAGATTTATTCTCCAGGCCCTTCCCCAGCTTCCTTGCCCTCCTCTGGACCTAGTCCAGCACCTCCACATCTCTCTTGTATTGCTATTGCAGTGCCCAAAACTGACTCAACACTCGAGGTGTGGCCTCACCAAAGCTGAGTCCAAGGGGACAATCACCTCCCTGCTCCTGCTGGCAACAGCATTTTTAATCCCAGCCAGGATGCCATTGGCCTCCTTGGCCACCTGGTCACACAGCTGGCTCCTATTCAGCTCCTGTCTATTATATCCCCAGATCCCTTTCTGCCAGGCAGATCTCCAGCCACACTGCCCCAAGCCTGTAGCCTTGCTTGGGGTTGCTTTTCCCCTCCAAGATGTTGATATGCAGATTCCAGCAAAGTCTCTGCCCAGAAGAAGCTCAGCTCTGACACAGAGTGCTCAAGATGAAGTTGGAGAGTTCCCCCATGGGGCATGGTCAGAGCAGCCTGGCCCTGCACTGAGCCATTGGGGTTCAGAGCCTCAGCCTCAAGTGGCCATGCAGGGACAGGCAAATTCCGAGAACACTGGGATCAGCTTTCGGATTTTCTCCCGAACGCTGTTGGAATTTCCATCAGTTGTTCCGAATGGAGAGCAAACAAAAAGCATTTATGAAACCTTGGGGGACATCTGTGGGCTAAAAAAAGTTAGTATTTCCTCTCTTAATGGAAGCTGAAGGTCTCTTCATGTGGCTTCATCTTAAGGACCTGCATACTTTGAGGGCTGTGTTCAAAGTTGTGCACCTAGGGCTGGTGTCTGAGGTCTCTGTCCACTTATGGTGTCATTGACAATGGATCACAGTAACAAAATGTCAATTAGTAACTTTAAAAAGAGAAGTCAAAATGGATCACAGTAACAAAATGTTAAATGGTGACTTTAAAAATAGAAGGCAAACTTGTCTTAATTAATTCCCCATGTCATGTGAGGTGAATGTTCTGCTGTGTATGCAAAACTCAAGGCTTGCCTCGGAATTAAAAAAAATATTTTAAGTAGTCTTCTCTCTACAAAGGGAAAAAAAAAAAATCTGACTTCCTTTCAGCCTTCCAGTGTCTAAAGGGGGCTACAGGAAGGTTGGGGAGGGACTATTGACAAGGTCTTGCAACGCCAGGACAAGAAGCAATGGGTTTAGACTGTCAGAGGGGAGATTGAAACTGGATGGTAGGAAGAAGTTGTTTGCAGTGAGGATGGTGAGACACTGGCACAGGTTGCCCAGGGAGGGTGTGGAGCACAGAAGCACAGAATCACAATCACATTCTGTGCTTCTGTGCTCTACCATCTCCCTGGAGATGTTCAAGACAGGGCTAGCTAGAGTTTTACTGTCACAATATATTGGTTTTAGCCACAACCTGCCATGGCAATCTTTGATCTTTGATCATCTTTGATCCCATTCTGTGCTTCTGTGCTCCACAACCTCCCTGGGCAACCTGTGCCAGTGTCTCACCACCTTCACTGCAAACAACTTCCTCCTAACATCCAGTTTCAATCTCCCCTCTGCCAGTTCAAACCCATTGCCCCTTGTCCTGGCATTGCAAGACCTTGTCAATAGTCCCTCCCCAGCCTTCCTGTAGGCCCCCTTCAGATCCTGGAAGGCTACTCTAAGGTCTCCTCAAAACCTTCTCTCTGCAGGCTGCAGAGCCCCAACTCTCTCAGCCTGTCCTCACAGCAGAGCTGCTGCAACTTTCTGAACATCTTCTTGGCCTCCTCTGGACCCACTTCTTCCTGTGCTGGGGGCTCCAGAACTGTACAGTGTACATTGGTGAGACAGACAAAGCTAAATTTACTTTAATTCTTTCCCTACTGCTCCATGAGATTTCTTTCTGGTCTTGGTCTCACATTAATCCTGTCTGTGGCCCAACTTCATGTGTGCATGGACATGGGTAGAAACCAGCATGCCAAGAAGAGCAGGCCTGGCATCAGCTTTACCTGGGGTTAGGGTAAGGGCTTGAGAACAGGGGCCTGAAAATAAGCCCAGAGCAGGAGCTTTAAACAGAAGGCAAAACCTGAAGCATCACATTACTGCAGCTCTCAGCACTGAATTCCACTGCATTGTTTTCATTCAAGTGTTCTATCCACCTCTGCCTGAAATTCAGCCTTTTCTACTATATATATCCCAGGCACTATATTTCCTCCACTTGAAGTACATGTTGTTCAGGATATTAAAAGTAAATATTATGCTAGAAAAGGTAAAGATTTCCAAGATCTTATTGCAACCCATGGTCATTGGTGGCTATGCATGGTTTGGGTGATTGATTATATTTGCCTTTGAGAAACCAGAACTCAAATGGTTTTAAGTAAGAAGTTCCTGAGTTGTATCTATTTTAAAATAAATGCATGTTTTAGAGAAATTAATAGTTTGGATATTCTAAAAAAAAAAAAATCCCCAAAACCCAACAAAAAAAACCCACCCAAATATTCTGTGCTTTTTACAAGGTGCTAAAATGTCACCTTGGGAGTTTTTGTATGCATGAACTTTTTACACTGATTTGTTTTTTTTTTCTTCTCTTTAAGGCAACACATTTGACACTGACAATGAAAGGTACAGAGTGATATGGTAAATGGGGTGCTGAAGCAGTTCATGGAGAGAACAAAATCAGCCTTTGCTCAGCCTTTAAACCCTTCTTCAATAACACAAGGATATATGACAGGACAACCTTTATTCAACTTTGTTGAAGTGATGAACTTGCTAAAAAAATTACAAACCCATTCAGCTGATCTTATTATCTGGAAGACATGCAGATGAATAAAATTAGAAATTTATCATGGAAGGACAGTATCAGAGAATGGTTTAGGTGGGAAGGGACCTCAAAGCTCAGCCAACCCCCTGCCTTAGGCAGGGACACCTCCCACTAGTACAGGTCACTCAAGATCTAATCCAACCTGGCTTTGAACACCTGCAGGGAGGTTGTGGAGCTCACAGAGTAACAGAATGTGATCTTCATTCACGTTCTATGATTCTATGATCCCTCCCCAGCCTTCCTGTAGACCCCTTCAGATACTGGAAGCCTTCTCTAAGGTCTCCTGGAAGCCTTCTCTTTTCCAGGCTGCAGAGCCCCAACTCTCTCAACCTGTCTTCATAGCAGAGCTGCTGCAGCACTCTGAGCATCTTGGTGGCCTTCCCTGGACTGGCTCCAACAGTTCCATGTCCTTCCTGTGCTGGCAGCTCCAGAAGCGTACACAGTTTGGTTTATAAACCACAAAAAAACAAACCAAACCAATCAACCAACCAACCAAAAAAAACCCAAACAACAAAACCCAAACCAAACAACTGCCGTGAAAACAGCAAAAAATATCTCAATATTAAAAACAATCTAGGGGACATGAGAATCCTGAAGGCTGAAGCTGTTATGTCATAGAATCATAGAATCAAGCAGTTTGAAAGAGACCTCCAAGCTCACCCAGCCCAACTTATCACCCAGCCCTNGAGCCAGTCCAGAGGAGGCCACCAAGATGCTGAGAGGGCTGCAGCAGCTCTCCTATGAGGACAGGCTGAGAGAGTTGGGGTTCTTCAGCCTGGAGAAGGCTTCCATGAGACCTTAGAGTAGCCTTCCATTATCTGAAGGGGGCTACAGGAAGGCTGGGGAGGGACTATTGACAAGGTCTTTCAATGCCACGACAAGGGTCAATGGTTTTGAACTGGCAGAGGGGAGATTGAAAGTGGATGTTAGGAGAAAGTTGTTTGCAGTGAGGGTGGTGAGACACTGGCACAGGTTGCCCAAGGAGGTTGTGGCTGCTCCCTGCCTGGAGGTGTTCAAGGCCAGATTGGATGAGTCCTTGAGTGACCTGTGCTAGTGGGAGGTGTCACTATGGCAGGGGGTTGGAACTAGATGATCTCTGAAGTCTCTTCCAACCTTACCATTCTATGATTCTATAATAGCTACTCTGCTTGGTGCAATGGAGGAAAGCTCTGTGAGCTAGCAGTTATCCAGCATGTGCAAAGGTTTATCTACAGAGCACTGTAGCCAAAGCTAATGATCTCTGGGTTATGATGCAGTGAGAGGCTGAGGCATCTACACTACTGTTTTTGGAACAGGCACTGTCTCAGTGTTTCAGTGCCTCTGCAACATGATTGATTGCGTGGTGTCAGTGTGCCAAAACGTGATGTTTTTCATTCCAGTTACTCCAAAGCCTTGAGGAAAACCTGAAGACAAGAACATGAGGAAAGAGAGGAGAGCACTTGAGAATATGGTATGACTCAGGACTGCATTTATTCAGCCATGCTTACTTCTACATCACCTGAGTCAACTTCTGGTTCTACCAGGAATTTGAAAAGCTAAATGAAGCTTTTAAGAGATTGAAATACACTTGACAGAGCTGCTCATTTTAAAAACACAAGACCTCATTATCCTCATAAATGAAAATGTTTAGTGCTTTGAGGCAAACCCCTTAAAGGACAGGAGGGAATACAGAATGGAACACATTGGAAAAAAACTTGCACTTTTAACACATTTGTCTAAACCAGGTCTGGGCCAGGCTGAAACAGTCCCCCAGTTACTGCCACTTAGAGCTGCCACATTGTGCCGACCGCTGGGACGATGAATGAAAGCCCAGAAGCACACAGTGCCAATGCAGCCAGCTGAAATCAGCTCAGCACTTCAGAGGGGCTGTGTGAAGAACATGTGCTTTCATGACAAGATACTGATGGGAAACAATAGCCATTTAAGGCCTTGGGACTCTCTGTGTACCTTTAAATACACAGAGTCCTGCTGTAGTGGTTGTTACACCACCACAGAGGTTTGGGATTTACCCAACCCTGCCCCCCACCCCCTGAAAAAAAATTACCCTACTTCCTCAGAATTTGGTAGTAAAATGAATTGATTATTTACAAAAGTAGGCTAAATGTAAAAGGTAATAAATATATACAAATATAAATATACATATACAACTAGAGAACAGCCCAGCTACCCTCCTGGGCAGCCCCTTGCACATCCCTCTGCAAGCCAGCTTGCCTTGCCTCCTGCTGCAATGTAACCCAAACAACAGCACAGAGTAAGTGCAACAGAAGTTCAGAATGAGTGAAAGGAGGGAAACAGGAGAGAGAGAACGCTCTGAAACCCCAGATTACACAGAAAAATAACAAGTCAATGAAATGGGATAAATGTATCTCATATTTCATATTCAGTTAGTGATAGCACTTGGAGGAATGGTACAAGGATAGAAATTATTAGATTTAGACAGGATGTTAGGAAGAAGTTCTTCAGCATGAGAGTGGTGAGAGCCTGGAAGAGGTTGCCCAGGGAGGTGGTGGAAGTCTCATCTCTGGAGGTGCTCAAGGCCGGGCTGGATGAGGCTGTGGGCAGCCTGATCTAGTGTGAGGTGTCCCTGCCCATGGCAGGGGGTTTGGAACTGGATGGTCTTTGTGGTGCCTTCCAACCCTGACTGATTTTATGACTCTTTGACTCTATGACTCTGTGACTCTATGACTCTATGACTTTATGATTCTATGACTCTGTGACTCTCTGACTCTGTGACT
>VWZE01022360.1:34450-44989 GCA_013396675.1 Eubucco bourcierii
AGGAGAGGAGAGGAGAGGAGAGAGGGGAGGGGAGGGAATAGTTGAGTTGGAAGGTACCTTCAATGATCATCTATTCCAACTGCTTGAGCAAATCAGGGCTGACCAATTTAGAGCATTGTCCAAATGCCTCTTCCACACTGTGAGGGTAACAGAACCCTGGAACAGGCTGCCCAGGGAGGTTGTGGAGTCTCCCTCTCTGAAGATATTCAAAACTCACCTGGATGTGTTCCTGTGTGATCTTCTCTAGGAGATCCTGCTCTGGCAGGGGGCTTGGACTGGTTGAGCTTTTGAGGTCCCTTCCAGGCCCTGACATTCTGTGATTCTGTGAAAACAATGAGAGATTGAATATGGACATTTTCGATGGCCACAGAATAATAGAGAGTGGCATACAAAAACCAGTGATAAGGACTTTAGTTTAGCCTGTTAAATAGAAGCCCAGGCTGAGACTCTCATTCCAGAGGTGACAGGTCAAGACTGACTTCAGCCTATAGCTAGTTCAGTGGTTTCCATTAGTGCAAGAAAGAGCTGTATTCAGCTCTTCTTATCCAGAGAGGTTTATTTTATAGCAGAAATTTCAATAAATGGAATTTGAAAGGAAAAAAAAAAAAGTTCTTTGAGTGAGAGTTGTTTGAAAACACAACAGGCTTAGGTCTTTGTAAGGCTGCTTTGTAGAGAGGTTCACGCAGCTTTTCCTTACATACAGTCACACAACATGACACAACATAACTCTTCAACTATACCTAGGCTTCTGAAAGCTCCCCAGGAGGCTGTGTGTGATGTGCAGTCTGATCTCTGAACTCACAGCTCTGCATAAAAACAGCTTAGCAAGAACCACTGCAAAGCACTAATGAGTCCCTGTGTAGGAGAGGTTGTGACCAGTGTCTTTTTGAAGTTGTAGTGGGAGTCACTTTTTCAGGCAGGAGGAGCTGAATTATTTTCTCCCTGCCAAAAAAAAAAAAAACCAAAACACAAACCCCCCACTTTTCTTCCTTTTATTGATATTAGTAGTATCATAACAGTTGTCAACATTAAGGTTAAACTTTTATTTCCTTTACAAATCTCATTTGTGAAGGTTTTAATATGTAGGTTGCTTAGAATTACAGCAAGCTCCCAAGAAATGTGTCTAAAGTGTTAGCATTACTTTAATTTTTTTTTTTTAAGGGAAAATTTTTTAATCCACTAAAATATTAGATCTATGGAGTGGGAAAATGTAGTGTGTGTCCCCATGGGATCAATGGGAGTTTTGCCTTTGATTTCAGTGGAAACAGGAAGCGAGCCACAACTCATAACTGGGCTCTGGATTCCTCAACCCCATCCCCTGCTCTGAATTTCAGCTAATGTTTAGAAGTGGATCCTAGGGTGTGTATGTGCATGTGCCTTGCCCCTCTGCCAGGCATTTGACAAGATTTTGGTGGTGTTTTAAGTGGATACTCACATCTAGTTAGAGTGTCAGTACACCTCTGCTGAAGCTCACCTTACTGTCACATCAGCGGCAAACAAGCTGCACATAAACCTCCAGTGTCCTGGAATTATAGAATCATGGAATGGTTTAGTTTGGAATCACAGAATCATAGAATCAACCAGGTTGGAAGAGACCTCCAGGCTCACCCAGCCCAATGCAGCACCCAGCCCTAGCCAATCAACCAGACCATGGCACTAAGTGCCCCATTCAGTCTCTTCTTGAACACCTCCAGGGATGGTGACTCCACCACCTCCCTGGGCAGCCCATTCCAATGCCAACCACTCTCTCTGGCAGCAACTTCCTCCTAACATCCAGCCTGAACCTCCCCTGACACAATTTGAGACTGTGTGTCTCCTGTGTTGCTGGTTGCCTGGCAGCAGAGCTCAGCCCCACCTGGCTACAACCTCCCTTCAGGTAGCTGTAGAGAGCAATGAGCTCTGCCCTGAGCCTCCTCTTCTGCAGGCTGCACACCCCCAGCTCCCTCAGCCTCTCCTCACAGGGCTGTGCTCCAGGCCCCTCCCCAGCCTTGCTACCCTTCTCTGGACACCTTCCAGTACCTCAACATCTCTCTTGAACTGAGTGGCCCAGAACCAGAACAGAATGGTTTACATAGAATGGAAAACTATACATCTGTTGCAGAAAGAAAACATTAAATAATGTTTTGCATTTGCAAAGGTCTGTTCTCTGTGTGTAGTTCATAGGATCACAGAATCAAGGAATGGTTTGAGTTGGAAGGGACCTCAAAGTTCATCCAGTTCCAAGCCCCTGCCACAGGCAGGGACACCTCCCACTAGAACAGGTTACTCAATGCCTTGTCCAGTCTGGCCTTGAACACCTCCAGGGAGGTTGTGGAGCACAGAAGCACAGAATGTGATCAAAGATCACATTTTATCCTTCTGTGCTCCACAACCTCCCTGGGCAACCTGTGCCAGTGTCTCATCACCCTCACTGCAAACAGCTTCTTCCTAACACCCAGTTTCAATCTCCCCTCTGCCACTTTAAACCCATTCCTCCTCATCCTGTCATTACAAGACCTTGCCAATAGTCCCTCCCCAGCCCTCCTGTAGCCCCCTTCAGATACTGGAAAGGCACTCCAAGGTTCTCCTGGAATCCTTCACTTCTCCAGGCTGCAGAGCCTTCAGTCTGAGACTGCTATCTTATTACAAGTCTCCTGAAACATGCAGCCACAGAGGGGCAGTAATCAGAGGTGGAAAGCTGAGAATCAGGTCCCATGTTACTCTCCCCTGCCAGTCTAGAATTGCTCCCTACAGTTTGTAATTTAGTTTTCAATGACCTAAGTATTAAGGGGCATCCTCCTTTATTCCCAGGACTATATACCAGCTTCACAGCCTTTGCCTTAGCAAACATATCCAGATAGCCACTAGATACTCCTTGAACTCACCCTGAGGGTAACCTCTGACCGTACTAAATAATCATCTTGATTTAGCCTCCCATTCTCTCTCAGTTCTTGCAGCTTATGATGTCTGTTTCTTCCAACCTCTGTTATTACTTTACCTAGCTATTCATCTAGAGATTTCTTTATATTGCCTTACACTGATGTCTTTATTTTGTTTGAAGCATGAAGCTGTTTTATTTTGAACCCATTGTGGTTTTGGCAATACATAAGGTAGGTACTCTCAAAATGTGTAACCATCTTGATTTTGCCTCCTATTGTCTTTGAGTTCTTGCAGCTTGTGATGTGTTTCTTCCCACCTCCTCCTATCATCACTTTCATACAGAGATCTCTTTATATTGCCTTACACTGTTGTCTTTATTTTATTTGAAGCATGGAGCTATTTTATTTTAAATCCATTATGGTTTGGTAACTATAAATAGGATAAATACACTCAAAATGTGTGTGTATGACCATCTTGATGTTGCCTCCCATTCTCTTTCAGTTCTTGCAGCTTATATCTGTTTCTTTTCACCTCCTTATATCTTTGTTTTCATACAGAGATCTCTTTATATTGCCTTACACTGATGTCTTTATTTTATTTGAAGCATGGAGCTATTTTATTTTGAACCCATTGTGGTTTTGGCAATACATAAGGTAGGTACTCTCAAAATGTGTAACCATCTTGATTTTGCCTCCTATTGTCTTTGAGTTCTTGCAGCTTGTGATGTGTTTCTTCCCACCTCNTTTGACCCCATTTTGGTTTGGGCAACTGTAGATAGGATAGGTACTCTCAAAATGTGTAACCATCTTGATGTTGCTTCCCATTCTCATTCAGTTCTTACAGCTTATGCTGTGTTTCTTCTCACCTCATATCACTACTTTCATACAGAGATCTCTTTATATTGACTTACACTGATGTCTTTATTTTATTTGAAGCATGAAGCTATTTTATTTTAAATCCATTGTGGTTTGGCAACTGTAGATAAGTACTCTCAAACTGTGTGTATAACCATCTTGATGTTGCCTTCCATTCTCTTTCAGCTGTTGCAGCTTATGTCTGTTTCTTCTCACCTCCTTCTATCACTACTTTCATATAGAGATTTCTTTATATTGCCTTATACTGTTGCCTTCATTTTATTTGAAGCATGAAGCTATTTTATTTCGAACCCATTGTGCTTTGGGCAGCTGTAGATAGGATAGGTACTCTCAAACTGTGTGTATTACTGCTTGCAGTGCAACACAACAGTCCACAGCTATTCTTTCTGAAATAAATAAGAGTTCACAGTCTCCAAGTAGCTGCCTTCTGTTCTCTATTTGTTCTCGCACAAACTATGCAGTTTACTGTGAAAAAAATATGTCTGACAGCTGAAACAAATTTCAGCTTTCCCTGTGTTCAGGAATGCTGCATTATGTCATGCCAGGTTACATCATGCAGTATCTAGAAGTGATCTAAACTCTTCCTGCTCAGGCAAAAACAAACAAATGAAGAAACGAACAAACAAACAAACAGAAAACCCCAACAGAAACAAACCCCAAAGCTCAAAAAAATCAGGATTTTGGTCTGTCTTTTGCCTTCAGTGTAAGACAGCTCAGTTGATGATGGAATGTCTTGCCAGAAACATGTGGGTTTGATTCAACTTGTTGCTCAGGACAGTGTATTTTGGGTTTTCAGTAATAAATCTCATACCCATCATGTGCATCCCAACTCATCCATTCCCAGGTTGTGCTGCAGTCAGCAGCGTATCTGGGAGTAAGGGAAGATTGGTAACAAAACACAATTGGTACAATGAACAATCCAGAGGAGTGCAATCAAGGGGACCTTTTGGCCTTTTCCTTTATGAGAAAATAGATCACTTGAAATGGACCTACCATGGTGCCTGAGGACAGGACAAGGGGCAATGGGTGGAAGCAGGGCAAGGGAAGAGATCCTGCCCCTCTGCTCCACACTGCTGAGACCCCACCTGGAGTACTGCATCCAGTTCTGGAGCCACTATGACAAGAGGGCTATGGATGTGCTGGAAGGTGTCCAGAGAAGGGCCACGAGGATGAGCAGAGGGCTGGAGCTACTCTCCTGTGAGGACAGACTGAAAGATTTGGGGTTGTTCAGTCTGGAGAGGAGAAGGCTCCCAGGTGACCTTAGTGTGGCCTTCCAGAATCTGAAGGAGGCTACAAGAAAGCTGGGGAGGGACTTTTGAGGCTGTCAGGTAGTGATAGGACTGGGGGGAATGGAACCAAGCTAGAAATGGGGAGATTCAGGCTTGGTGTTATGAAGAAGTTTTTCAGCATGAGGGTGGTGAGAGCCTGGCAGAGGTTGCCCAGGGAGGTGGTGGAAGTCTCATCCCTGGAGGTGTTTAAGACCAGGCTGGATGAGGCTGTGGCCAGCCTGATCTAGTGTGAGGTGTCCCTGGGCATGGCAGGAGGGTTGGAACCAGATNTGTCCCTGGGCATGGCAGGGGGGGTGGAACCAGATGACCTTTGTGGTCCACTCCAACCCTGACTGATTTTGTGATTCTAAGTTGAGGCATAGGAAGTTCAATGGAAACATGAGGAAAAAAAATTTTCCCTGTGAAGGTGACAGAACCCTGGCACAGGCTGCCCAGGGAGGTTGTGGATTCTCCCTCTCAGGAGATATTCAAAACCTGCCTAGATGTGATCCTGTGTGATCTGATATAAGTGATCCTGCTCTGGCAGGATCTTTTGAGGTCCCTTCCAGCCCCTAACATTCTGTGATCCTGTGAATCTGTAATTCTGGGCAGACCAAAAGCTAAAGCAAATTGTTAAGGTCACTGTCAAATGCTTTTGAAATCCTGACAGGCTTGGGGCATTGAACACCTCTCTAGGAAGACTCTTCCAGTGTTCAGCCAGCCTCTTGGTACAGAAGTGCTTCCTCATGTACAGTCTAAACATCTCTGACACATCTTTGAGCCCTCCCACATGTCCTGTCACAGGATACTAAGATGAGATAGGTAAGAGATCATTGTGAGCAAGGTGAAACCATGGCCCCATCGTGATTAGTGACATTTTCCCCTTGATGTCAATGAAATCAAGATTTCGAAATGTCACTGTAAAACCTGTGCTTAGACATTGCTACAAAACATTAAAACATACCCAAAGAGCCTAACCTCATTTGAATCAAAGGCATTGGCAAAACTCAAACTAAATTTCATAGAATCATAGAATGGTAAGGTTGGAAGGGACCCCAAGGATCATCTAGTTCCAACCCCCTGCCATAGGCAGGGACACCTCCCACTAGGACAGCTCACTCAAGGCCTCCTCCAACCTGGCCTTGAACACCTCCAGGCAGGAAGCAGCCACAACCTCCCTGGGCAACCTGTGCCAGTGTCTCACCACCCTCACTGCAAACAACTTCCTCCTAACATCCACTTTCAATCTCTCCTCTGTCAGTTCAAACCCACTGCCCCTTGTCGTGGCATTACAAGACCTTGTCAATAGTCCCTCCTCAGACTTCCTGCAGCCACTTTCAGATCCTGGAAGGCTACTCTAAGGTCTCCTGGAAGCCTTCTCTTCTCCAGGCTGCAGAGCCCCAACTCTCTCAGCCTGTCCTCACAGCAGAGCTGCTGCAGCACTCTTGAACACTCCCAGTTAAAAGTTTTCCTGGTTGTTTAAATTTGTTCACAAGATCTGACATCTTTTTGGTTTGTTTGGTCCTTTTTTAATCTGGAAAACAAATTTCTCAACTACAGAGCTTAAATTTGAAGAAACCATTCCCATCTTTAAACTAAATTTAAAGAAACAAGTTCCAACCACTCCCTGAAGAGCAGGACAGAAAATGCAGCGTTTCTTAGCCCGTGCAATACGACATAACTCAGGCTTTCTTTACAGTTCCTCCCATTCCTGTTGAGTTGGCAGGCCAGAGATTACCCTGTGAACATCTTTATTTCCATAGCTCTGGTCCAAACTTATTTGTTCTCCCAGCCCTCAGCATTCCAGACCTGTCACCAGCAAAGAGAGTAGAGGAATATTAAATTAAAACGGGAGCTATGCATTTATCAGCTTCGCCTCTGTCATGGAGAGGTCTGATCTGGCACCTCTGGCAGCCTCCTCTTTTCATGTTATGAAAGCTGAAGTGGCCAACGCAACAAGCAGCCAAATTCTGAGTCTTTAATTACTTTTAAACTAAGTTTTAACAGGACTGTCAGGCACTGTATGCAGTATGTCAGTTAACACTGTGGAGCAAAATTGACAAAGAGCACTTTATGTACCTTCCGCGCTCGTATATCTTTACCAACACTTTTGAGCTATTTTAGGTTTGTAAGCTGCAAGTATCTTTTGCTCTCAGATTTGATAAGGGCAGGACCAAGACTAGAGATGAGTAGCACCTGGCAATTAACAATCTGGCCAGTCTGCAGCCTTTAATAAGCAGAATGATAGAAGTTTTAAATGTAGTGACTCCAGCAGTCCCTTCTCCATTTGTTTTAGAGCCCTCCCTGTCCCAATTGCTCTGTAAAGATCTCTTACAAGTATGTGAGAAATCAAAGCAGGGTTGGGGCTGAGATGAAATACATTAGAAAGAATTCTTTGTGTCACTTGCCAAAAAATGAAAACCCCTCCTCTCATTTTGTAGAAAGTAGATGACTTTCAGAATGCTTTAATTGCTCCTTTCAACATCACTTTCTTCTCTTCATGTCCCAGAATAGCAAAGCCCCTGCATATGCTGTGGTTAACTTTTGAGAGCCAGGCCCTGAAATGAAAGTGAAAAGAGAAAAGGGGCATTTTAAAAATTCTCCAGCTTTTCTTGCAGTGCTTCCATTTAATAACATCTGCTACCCATAAAGGAGCCCCTAATACACAGCCTGCACTACATGGCAGAAAGCAAGAATCCTTCAGCTCTTGCAGGTAGCCAAATATTTTCATGTTAAAGTCATAAAAGTAGAATATTAATCTCTTCCTGTGCTGCAGTCTGACTTCAGCATTGCTGGCACCAGGGATTGTGAGGTCACCCATCCTGCTTGCTGTGGCATTGACCTCCAGTCAGTGCCATGTCCACACTCAGCTTGCTGCATCTTAGCCTCCTCAGTCACTCTCCATTGTACATCCAAAATTTGTGCTTTGCATCCCAGCAGCACGTGGAAAGTTTTGCCTGTCACTTTTTGTCCCTGTCCGAGTGTGAGTCTTTGTGTCTGTGACGTGCATGTGGCACAGAGGAGTGTGGGACAAAAGCAGATGTCATTTAACTGACCATCATGGGGACTTCAGGGAGAGATAGAAATATAGGTGAACAATAAAAGAGTTGTGAGTTTTAGCTCTTGTGTGTAAACTTACAGAGACACCAATCACCTGTTTAACAATACTGTCAGTGCCATGGACAGAGGAATCAGTGCACTCTCAGCAAGTTTGCAGATGGCACCAAGCTGTGTGGCCCTTGCTAGAGGGCAGGGATCCATCCAGAGGGACCTGGACAGGCTGGAGAGTTGGGCCCAGGCCAACCTGATGAAATTCAATAAGGCCAAGTGTAAGGTCCTGCACCTGGGTAGGCACAATCCCAAGCACAAATACAGGCTGGGTGGTGAATGGCTGGAGAGCAGCCCTGAGGAAAAGGACCTTGGAGTCTGGGTTGATGAAAAGCTCAACATGAGTCTGCAGTGTGCACATGCAGCCCAGACAGCAACCGAGTCCTAGGCTGCATCAAGAGCAGCGTGGCCAGCAGGGCAAGGGAGGGGATTCTGCCCCTTTACTCTGCTCTCGTCAGACCCCACCTGGAGTACTGTGTGCAGTTCTGAAGCCCCCAGCACAGGAAGGACATGGAAGTGTTGGAGTTTGAAATTGTGATGAAGAAGTCTCTGGGACAGTAGAGATCTTCTCACAGAATCACATAAACATGCAGGTTGGCAAAGCTCCTCAGGATCACCAGGTCCAACCTAGAACCCTACTCTGCAAGATTCACCTTAAACCATAGCCCCAAACACCACAGCCAAACCACCCTTAAACACATCCAGGCTGGGTGAATCCCCCACCTCCCTGGGCAGCTCATTCCAGTCCCTGACCACTCTCTCCATCAAAAACTTTTTTCCTAATGTCCAATCTAAACCTCCCCAGCCTCAACTTGAGGCCATTCCCCTTTGTTCTGTCTCCAGTTCCCTGTGAGCAGAGCCCAGCAGCAGCCTCTCCACAATGTCCCTTCAGGTAGCTGTAGACAGCAATGAGGTCTCCCCTCAACCTCCTCTCACTACAGATGTCTTTGCTAACTCTTGGAAAGAGCACAAATCTACAAATTCAATTTCCAGAAGGACGTGAAATTCCCTTTGCCATGTTCCACACATGCTAATTTAGTCTAAGACATTAAGTTCCTATGCATGAGGATCAACTTCTTATTTTTATTAGAAATCTGATTGGCCAAAGTCCATTCTAAAACCTCTTGACTTCACATTTGAGGAAGACTTGTGTTATCACTTACACCACAAACGGTTTATTTAAAGAGAAACCAGTTGATTTCATTGAAATTCTCTTTTGGGTGTAGTTCTAGTCTTCTCACATTATTCCTGAACATTTTCCTTCTGGTTTGCTAAGAGAGAACTGCTGTTCCTGTGCTCCAGTCAATGCATGAGGCAGAAGAGGGTTTAAAAAAAGATTGTGTTTAGCAAGAAAAGTCAAAAAGATCAAAGGTTATCCTCCTTTCTCATGCCATGATTAAATCTAAATCAGGCCTTGCAAAAGAACCCTTTAGCCAACATACTTGTGAAATGTTCTGTTGATGAAGAAATAATTGATTTTTGTGTCTGACACAACTTTTTTTCCCCCCCTCTTTTAGACTCTGAAATCCATTTCCTTTTCTACCTACATTCCTATAACACAGTGCTCCTCATTAATGTACATCTGTTAGCAAATCATGTGCTGAGGTTTTCACTTCTGCAGGAATCTGTGTAATACTATGTGTTAGTCCTGTGTGCAGTTCTGGAGCTCCCAGCACAGGAAGGACATGGAAGTGTTGGAGCAAGTCCAGAGGAGGCCACGAAGATGCTCAGAGGGCTGCAGCAGCTCTGCTGTGAGGACAGGCTGAGAGAGTTGGGGCTCTGCAGCCTGGAAAAGAGAAGGCTTCCAGGAGACTTTGGAGTAGCCTTCCAGTATCTGAAGGGGGCTACAGGAAGGCTGGGGAGGGACTATTGACAAGGTCTTGTAATGACAGGACAAGGGGCAATGGGTTTGAAGTGGCAGAGGGGAGATTGAAAGTGGATGTTAGGAGGAAGTTGTTTGCAGTGAGGGTGGTGAGACACTGGCACAGGTTGCCCAGGGAGGTTGTGGCTGCTCCCTGCCTGGAGGTGTTCAAGGCCAGGTTGGAGGAGGCCTTGAGTGACCTGTTCTAGTGGGAGGTGTCTCTGCCTATGGCAGGGGGTTGGAACTAGATGATCCTTGAAGTCCCTTCCAACCTTACCATTCTATGATTCTATATGGGTAATGTTCAGGAGCAATGAGTGGATTGAGCATGCTAGATTGGACCATTTGTTGTTACTGCTGACCTGATGGAAGGTTGCAGCACCTGACCATGTCTTGTCACAGATTGCACATATTGGTGAAGTCAAATTGTCCTCCAGACACCAACTTCTAACTTCCTGCTGCTAAAAAAGCAATTTAACTTTCAGGATTGCACTGTTAGTTTGTTTGTTTCTTTTACAAATTAAAAGTGACTTTTTTTTTTTTTTTTTTTTTTTTTTTTTAAATCCTC
>VWZE01022360.1:57680-92271 GCA_013396675.1 Eubucco bourcierii
CATGTCCTTCTTGTGTTGGGGGCTCCAGAACTGCATATAGGACTCCAGGTGGGGTCTGAGGAGAGCAGAGCAAAGGGGCAGAATCCCCTCCCTTGCCTTGCTGCCCACACTGCTCTTGCTGCAGCCCAGCACACAGTTGCTGTCTGGGCTGCACTCACACTGCAGCCTCATGTTAAGCTTTTCATCATCCCAGACCCCCAGGGCCTTTTCCTCAGGGCTACTCTCAGCCATTCCCCACCCAGCCTGCAGTTGTGCTTGGGATTGTGCCTACCCAGGTGCAGGACCTTACACTTGGCCTTGTTGAATGTCATAAGGTTGGCCTGGGCACACCTCTGCAGCCTGCCCAGGTCCCTCTGGATGTATCCCTGCCCTCTAGCAAGTCGACTGTGCCACACAGCTTGGTGCCATCTGCAAACCTGCTGAGGGTGCACTGATTCCTCTGTCCATGGCACTGACAAAGGTGTTAAACAGGATGAATCCAGCACTCTCTCCAGGCTCTTCCATGACTGGGTCCAGTGCATGGATCCAGACCCGTGATGATTCACGGCATCCATCAGGTGCAGACAGCCCCAACTGTAACCTCCGGGAGTCAGGTCTTGATGCTTCATGGTAGGTACCCATGTAATTAAAGGGATTGTGATGGTTTGGGAGTTCCCTGCTCCCCCACACTTTGCAAAACCCCCCAGACTAGACTCAGCCAGCTGGAAATTAAGGACCGAAGCTCTATTTAGAGCTCAGCACAATGTACAAACAGAGACAGACACAACAGACAGGAATAGTTACAGACATAGACAAGATAAAGAGAATACAGAAACACAACTCCCCTCCCTGCAATCAGAGTCCCCAGGAGGGGCTCCCAACCACCCTTCCACCTTCACCCCACCCCTCTACCTCACCCCAGGGTTTGCTTAACTTTCAAGGTGAGTTTGGAGGATGGGCCAGGGGGGTTAGAAGCAGAGTGGTTAGTTAGGTTATTCAGCAGAGAGGAGAAAACATACTGGCTCCCAGAGAGAGACCCAGAGAGTGTCTTATCTATGTTTGTGTTCTTGTTCTTATCCATCTCAGCAAGCCTATGAGTGAAGCAGACACCACCAGTGTTTGCTTTTCACAACCTATGATATAATTTTCTCCATTAAAATATTCCAGTTAGCCTCAAACCAGCACAAGGGTGTAGGATTATATTTCCAAAGACATGTATCCTTTCTATACAGCATAAAATGCTCCAAAATAGTCAATTTATTGGGCAGGAGAGAAAAGGCTTCTGTGGGAACCTACCATCACAGCAACCATCTGGGTATACTTTCTGCTTATGTCTGAAGTACAGCTACATATCTGCTGACACATCAGCTAGAATGAGAATAGGGAGTGATGGTTACTGAGCAGCAGAGGTGTCAGTTCCATTCCTTTTTCCTTCTCCAGGTACTCTTTCTGAGCAGGAATATTCATCATTCTTGCTGGTTTTGTGTGTGTGTGTTTACATTTTAAATGGTCTACTGTGAGACTCTAGTAAAAAAGCCTTGAAAGCTTCTGGTGGAAAGAAACAGGTGAAACCTGTGATTCACAGCTTCTCAGAGTGAAGCAAGTGTAGCCAGAAGCCTCCAGTTGTGATAGACACTGAGTCCTGTGCCAAGAAGACTTCTTTTGAGAGGTGAAGAGTTTAGGTAGCATAATGGCAGCTTCCAGTCACTGACAGAACAGGGCCAGAATTGCAAGCATCACTAGACTGTTTCATTGGCAAAATGTTTAGGAGCTGTATATATGCTTAGAAAATTACAAGAAAATAGAAATAGTTCTCAAAGGCTTCCAAACAAACCTGAAACAGTGTTTGTCCTCAGATTTTCTTCAGAGAGGGCAAAAGATAGTAGACCCAAAATCTCAAACAGCTGCATCTGTCTCAAACATTGCCCAAAATCTCAAACAGTGCAGTCAGGTAGCTGCCAAGCTCTTGCAGGATATCTTCCCAGCATCTACACAGCCATGACACCCTCAGGCCATGTTATCCCTTCTTCAGAGCCTTCATCCTCTTTAAGCTCAGTTGGTCTTCGTTTATTGGTCCCACACCAATAAATGAAATAAAGCAAGGGCATCTCCCATGGCTCTGAGCACAGAAGATCCAGATGTCTGAAACTTTCCCTCTTCAGGCTACGAGAGTTTGGGCTCTGCAGCCTGGAGAAGAGAAGGCTTCCAGGAGACCTTGGAGTGACCTTCCAGTATCTGAAGGGGGCTACAAAAGGACTGGGGAGGGACTATTGACAAGATCTTGTAATGACAGGACAAGGGGCAATGGGTTTGAACTGACAGAGGGGAAATTGAAAGTGGATGTTAGGAAGAAGTTGTTTGCAGTGAGGGTGGTGAGACACTGACACAGGTTGCCCAGGGAGGCTGTGGAGCTCAGAATCATGGAATGTGATTTGAAGATCCCATTCTGTGCTTCTGTGCTCCACAACCTCCCTGGAGGTGTTCAAGACCAGGTTGGATGAGTCCTTGAGCGACCTGTTCTAGTGGGAGGTGTCCCTGCCTATGGCAGGGGGTTAGAACTGGCTGAGATTTGAGATCCCTTCCAACCTAAACCATTCCATGATTCTTCAGGCAGAAAAGGAAGGCCTCATCAATGGTTCCTGTGGGCCAGACCAGAAAATGGTGTTTTCCGAACCTGCACGAGAAGCTCAGCTGGCTAAGGCCAAAACTATCACAGAATCACAGAATTGTCAGGGTTGGAAGGGACCTCAAAGATCATCCAGTTCCAAACCCACTGCCATGGGCAGGGACACCTCCCACTAGACCACTCAAGGGAAGTGCTGACAGCAGAGTAGGACTCTGTGCTGTGCTATGGTACTGCAAAGGCACAATAAACTTCACAGCATCACAGCAACATCCAGGTTGGCAAAGCCCCTCAGATCAGCAAGCCCAACCTAGAACCCTTCTCTACAAGATTCACCTTAAACCATAGCCCCAAGCACCACAGTCAAACCACCCTTAAACACATTCAGGCTGGGTGACTCCACCACCTCCCTGGGCAGCTCATTCCAGTCCTTGACCACTCTCTCTGTCAAAAGCTTTTTCCTAATGTCCCATCTAAACCTCCCCAGCCTCAGCTTGAGGCCATTCCTCCTTGTTTTGTCTCCAACTCCCTGTGAGCAGAGCCCAGCAGCAGCCTCTCCACAATGTCCCTTCAAGTAGTTGTAGACTACTGCAGAGCCATCACGCAGGACACAGAATCTTTTTGCAGGTACTGTCAGGAGGAGACATGCAGAAGCATCTCCTCCTAGAGCCTTAGCATGTGGATTAGATCTATTTAACAATTCTGGCTCGAGCTGAACATGATGAGGTCTTGTGTAATGCAAATGGGCTTGATCTGGCTCAAATCCTGTCCCTGTCTCTGACGACAGCCACGGGTTTGTAGCTGACATTCAGCTCTGTGGCAGTTGCAAAGTCTGAGGCCAAGGGCCAACACAGAGACACAATGCATGGCAGGTCCACAGCTAGGTCTGTGACTACAGATGGGAAATAAAGACAGAGAAATACAGGGCTCTGTGCCTGCATAGAAAGGATGCAAAGCTGCTTCCAGGGGCAACGACTCTGGGTAAGCAAGCAGAAATGGAGCGAGAAGGAGGCTCACAACCTATCTGTAGGAGGTTCATTAGCTGTGGGAGATCTGGCATGGTCAGACAGCCCTGACTTAGCATAAATTTAGCTGGCACAAAGCTAGCTCATCAACATTTTTTGGCTGCCTCAAGTGTAAGTTTATCAGCGCTCTGCATCATGTAGTGGGAGTGTTCTTCTTCCAGCAGAGTCTGGATTTAATCTGCAACCAAACCATAGGCAGAGGCAGTGAGAGATGTAGCTGAACAAGAAAATGGATAATTGCACTAATGGTAAAGATTCAGGAAAGAAGAAATCATTACAGTATGGGGGAGCAAATTGGCAAATAGAAGTGCTGAGCAGAGAAAGGAGAAGCATCCAAAATACCAAGTGATTATAGAGGCATGCTCTTCTATACAGCATATACAGTTCCTATGGATATCAAGTGCAGAGCATGCTGTGACAAATGTTTTGCAAATGGCCCACTGGAAGTTGAAATATACATCCTTCACAGTAGGAAAGGCAAGTAAAAAGCAGAGTGAAGGGACTTGTGACGTGCTCCCTGTGATCCTTGGTGTGCATGCATCACACCAGCAATTTCCTGCAGGGCAGACACGTCAGCATTGTTAATTTTACTGGAAGTTTCTCCTGCCTTCTTTCAGTATCACTTCATCATTACTGGGCCAAGCAGAGGACCATCTGGGTCCTCTTGAGGGTATCCTGGAGAAACTGTGCCCCGTCTCTCAGTTTCTACATCCACTTTTACCTTTAGGTGAGTCAAATCTTATTGTTAGGATGTCTTAGCCCATTCTTAAATCAAATCATAGAATCATAGAATGGTAAGGTTGGAAGAGACCTCAAAGATCATCCAGTTCCAACTCCCTGCCATAGGCAGGGACACCTCCCACTAGAACAGGTTACTCAAGGACTCCTCCAACCTGGCCTTGAACACCTCCAAGGAGGGAGCAGCCACAACCTCCCTGGGCAACCTGTGCCACTCACCACCCTTACTGTAAAGAACTTCCTCCTAACATCCAGTCTAAATCTCCCCTCTGCCAGTTCAAACCCATTGCCCCTTGTCCTGTCATTGCAAGACCTTGTCAATAGTCCCTCCCCAGCCTTTCTGTAGGCTCCCTTATCAGGTAAAGACAGGAAGAAATTAACCAGTATTCACATTCCAGACAGGCAACCCAGTCACTAGTGGTTGTAAAGATGTAGGCAAAGAAATAAAAGAAAAACCATTCTCATCTACTCATACTACATTTGTGACATGAAGGATTCTCTCTGCCTCATTGTGACAGCTCCCAGTTCTGAGAACATGCCCGTTCCAGCCTTTGGATACCTGATCACTTCATAGAATCATAGAAGAGGATAAAGAGACCTTTAAAAGTCATCTATCTAAAAGTCATCATACTCTTTTAAGCAATAAGCAGGGGCATCTTTAAGTAGATCAGATTTCTCAGAGCTCCATACAACCTGAACTTTAATGTTTTCAGGGATAAGGATAAGCTCCCTGGGCAACATATTCCAGGATTTCACCACCTTCACTCTAATTTTTTTTCCTTTTATATATAGACTAAATCTACCCTCTTTAAAACCATTGCCTCTTTTCTTGTTGCAACAGGCCCTACAAACAGCCTGTCCCCATTGTTTCTTGTAAGCCTTCTTTAATCCCTGAAGGGTTGCAATGAGGGATCCCCAGAGCCTTCCCTTCTCCAATCTGAACAGCCCCAACTCTCTCAGCCATTCTTCCCAGCAGAGGTGTTCCATCACTGATCATTTCTGTGGCCCTCCTCTAGATCTATTCCACAAGGTCCATATCTTTCTCATACTAAGTACACTAGATCTGGACAAAGTACTCCAGGTGGGGTCTCACAAGAGTGGAGCAGAGGCAGAATCACCTCCCTCAACCTGCTGGCCACACTTCTCTTGGTGAAACCCATGTTATAGTTGGCTGGCTAAGCTGCAAGCATTCCTACTAGCTCATGGCAAGTTTTTCATCCATTAGTGAACCTAAGTCCTTCTCCACAGGTCTTCTGTCAATCTTTTCATCCCCCAGTCTGTACTGATACTCAGAGTTGCCCCAGACTGGTGCAAGACCTTGCACTTGGCTTTGTTGAACCTCATGCGGTTCACACAGGCTCACTTACTGAGCTTGTCCAGGTCCCTCCAGGTGATGCCCAGGTCTCTCTGGATAGCATTCTGTCCCTCAGATGTGTCAACCACACCATCCAGCTTGGTGCTGTTTGCAAACTGCTGAGGGTGCACTTGATCCCCCTGCCTATATCACTGATGAAGTCCTGCTGCTCTGACGGATGCTACTTGTCACTGATCTCCAGCTGGACATTGAGCCTCTGAATGCAACCATCCAACCAACTCCTCAACCACTGAACAGTCCACCCATCAAATCCATAACCCTCTTATTTTAAGGGAAGGACATTGTGGGGGAATCTGCCAAAGGCTTTACAGAAGTTCAGACAGATGACAAGACATGTGGAGAGGCACTTTCAAGTGCTTCCAGCAGAGAATTCACTGGTAATAGATCCCTATTGCAACTAGGAACTTGTTCCTACAGGATCTTCCATCAGCTCCCAAACTCAGGCACACTTTGTGGATTTTATCTTTAGATAATCTCAGACTGCACCAGCATTTCTCTAGGGTTGAGTATCTATAACAACGTGCAAGGCTCAACATCAACCTGTCAAAGGCTGGAGACAAAGCTGCATTGAGATCGAGTCTGAAGATATGTTACATTTTTTTCTTGGAAAATGAGTTGAGATAGGGACATACAGAAGCCTAGGCAGTACTGCTGTCACTGATTCATCTCTCTGGTTGCTAAGTGGTAAATAATGTAAGTTTTTAAGTTGTTTAGCAATAGGGTTTTTTGTTTAGTTCAGTTTAATTTAGTTCTCCCTAGGATAGAACGTCATCTAAATAATAGCATTTTGAATACTCTAATGGAGACATATTAGATCATAGAATCATAGAATGGTAAGGTTGGAAGGGACCTCAAGGATCATCTAGTTCCAACCCCCTGCCATAGGCAGGGACACCTCCCACTAGTACAGGTTACTCAAGGCCTCATCCAATCTGGCCTTGAACAACTCCAGGGAGGGAGCAGCCACAACCTCCCTGGGCAACCTGTGCCAGCGCCTCACCACCCTCACTGTAAAGAACTTCCTCCTAACATCCAGTCTAAATCTCCCCTCTGCCAGTTTAAGCCCATTGCCCCTTGTCCTGTCATTGCAGGACCTTGTCAATAATCCTTCCCCAGCCTTCCTGTAGGCCCCCTTCAGATACTGGAAGGCTACTATCAGGTCCCCTCAAAGCCTTCTCTTCTCCAGGCTGAAGAGCCCCAACTGGATGCCAGTATTTTTATTGTCATGGTTTAAAGATGTATAAAAGATGAGACATAATGTCTACTACCAGACCAACTGACAGAGCTGGCAAATGTGAGTGAATCTTTTTTTTCCCTCTGTCCTATGTAAGTTTAAGAGTGGATAGCTGAGTGATGGATAATCAAGTCAAAATAATATGTAGAATACCAGACAGATTACTGAGTATATGGAAAGAAAGAGGAAACAATCAAGTTAATGAGGAAGATTTCTGGAAATGTACATTTTTTCCCCCCTGTACTTTCTTTAAGGGGGATTTTATGTGCCAAAGATAGACTTGCAAACAAGCATTTTTCATGGTTTAGTTTCATGATGTTACATATGAAAGCATCTATGCTAAGCTGCACTGTTGCTTCATGTGACCTAAGTAAAATGTTTCCAATAATTCTTTGAAGGCAAAAGTGTTTCTGATTAGGAAAAGGAAACAAGACTTATTAAGTTCATTAGAGAAATTGGATTCACATTGCATTACATGAAAATGAAATGGCAAAAGGGCCAAACTAGGCACTGGAAAAATAATATTTACTTCTTCCTGTCATAGGAAGAGCTATGAGAATCACCTGCTGTTGCAGGACTCCATGAGCTAACAGAAGAAACTTCTTAACAATTGTTTTCAGTGGTGATGTCAATCTCCCCGAGTACACTGATGCCCTTGTGGAGCAGCTGTGTCACAAATGGCAAACTGTAATTGAGTTATTGGCATGTGTATTGACACAAGCATCAAATGACTTTGCCTACATGAATCAGCTGGTCCAAACATTACCAACCTGCTTCCCTGAGTGTAAATCAGACATGCTTTAGCTTGTGTCTAAGCTTTACAGAGTTAAATAGTATCTGAAGGGGGCCTACAGGAAGGCTGGAGAGGGACTATTGACAAGGTCTTGCAATGACAGGACAAGGGGCAATGGGTTTAAAGTGGCAGAGGGGAGATTTAGACTGGATGTTAGGAGGAAGTTGTTTGCAGTGAGGGTGGTGAGACACTGGCACAGGTTGCCCAGGGAGGTTGTGGCTGCTTCCTGCCTGGAGGTGTTCAAGGCCAGGTTGGAGGAGGCCTTGAGTGACCTGTACTAGTGGGAGGTGTCCCTGCCTATGGCAGGGGGTTGGAACTGGATGACCTTACCATTCTATGATTCTATGAAGTGAGTGACAGGAGCCATGCTACTTAGAATAGTATGCAGATGGCAATTGCATGGTTAAAGCCTTTCAGTTCGTTTTGAATCTGCAAAGGCCGTTGAGAAAAAAAAGCCAACAACAGGCCTAGGTGCTTCAGCAAGGTCCATGGCAGGTATGGCACTCACTCTGCTGTGTTGATTTGCAGGTGACCAATGCAAACACCTGGGAGAAAGACACTGCCTGCCTGTTGCCACCAATTTAAAATCTTGAGTGGATTCACTGGAAGAATGGAAGGGATAAAGTCAACACCGCTCATGTTGGAGAGGCTAAGATGTGTTCTATCTGCTTGTCCAGGCAACATCACAGCTGCTTCCAGACACAGAATCACAGAAACATGCAGGTTGGCAAAGCCTCTCAAGATCACCAAGTCCAACTAACAACCCTACTCTATAGGGTGCACCCTAAACCATATCCCCATGCACCACATCCAAACCACCCTTAAACACATCCAGGGTTGGTGACTCCACCACCTCCCTGGGCAGCTCATTCCAGTCCCTGACAACTCTCTCTATGAAAAACATTTTTCTAATGTCCAATCTAAACCTCCTCAGCCTCAGGCCTCAGACTGAGGAGGTTTGGATGGAATATTCTAGTCCCGGACCACCCTTATCTATGAAAAACATTTTTCCTAATATCTAGTCTAAACCTCCCCAGCCTCAGTCCTCAGACTGAGGAGGTTTAGATTGAATATTAGGAAAATGTTTTTCATAGAGAGAGTGGTCAGGGACTGGAATGAGCTACCCAGGGAGGTGGTGGAGTCACTCACCCTGGATGTGTTTAAGGGTCGTTTGGATGTGGTGCTTGGGGATATGGTTTAAGGTGAATCTCGCAGAGTAGGGTTCTGGGTTTGACTTGGTGATCCTGAGGGACTTTGCCAACCTGCATGTTGCTGTGATTCTGTGAAAAAAATTAACCTTGCATTGGATTTCTCATTTAGGGTTCCCTGTAGAGAGCAGCTATGCTGTACAGTCACCTTCACATAGCTTGAAGACAGTTATCCACCTGCTCCTGAAGCACATGGAGCAGTTGGTTCACTCTGAAATTCAAATGGATGCAACTAGAATGAAATGAGTGTGAGTGAAGAACTGAACTGAAGAGGAGCCTTGGAGGGCTGAAGAAAAGGAAATATCAGAGATTGACAGGAGACAATTCAAACCAAGTGTTGTGTTTTATGTTTAAAATCAATGTCTGATAGTGATCAGTTAAAATTTTGACACAGAAGAAAACATTTATTTGCTTCCTTGCTTGAACAATAACTGATACTGCAGTAAGTGACCTAAGAAAAGTTAACTCTTCACCTTACACTGATGATTCATCTAAATGAAGTGTCCAAAAACTTTCCAAATGCAGATGGTAAGTGGAGAAAACACTGGTTTGTTCTGGGGACAAAAAGCAGTATTGCAGGCAACAAGGGTTTGTTCTAACAAGTGCTTTGTTCTGACACACTTCATCTGGATTGTTTTCAGCTGCTGAAGGCAGAGGGAGTTAGTTGTAAAACTGCATTACCAAAAAAAAAAATAAAATGAAGATGTTGCACTTCACATAAGCTTTAATATGAAAAAAGGGGGAAATTAAAGGATAAGATGAATGATCTGTCAGTCTGAAAGCACAGGGAGAGAGCTAAATTTAAAAACTGGACACAGTCACTGAAGACAGTGTTATGCCAAAAAACTGTAACATTAGCACTGAAAGGAGAGCCACAGGCAGCATAGGGTAAGGTGGTAAACTTCAGCCTTGTGATAGGGAACTTATCCCCACTAAGGGAGTTTGTGAATTCATAGGGAGAAAACCTACTGGAAAGAGTTCCATTTGTAATTGGACCAGAGGTAAAAGTATCCATTATAGCATTAAAAATAGGTCATGCTATGGTGCTGCTGAGTTGGTTCTCTCACTCTTCTGCCCAGAGTCCATCATAGGACACCCTCAGAGGCTGGGAAGAGTTACAGGCCAGGCGGAGATAACTGAACTTTTCAGTCATATAGAATATCACAGTCTCACAGTATCACCAAGGTTGGAAGGGACCTCAAAGATCATCAAGTCCAACCCATTACCACAGCCCTCCAGACCAGACCATGTCACCAAGTGCCACGTCCAAACCTGCCTTGAACACCTCCAGGGACGGTGACTCCACCACCTCCCTGGGCAGCCCATTCCAGCAGTCAATGACTCTCTCAGGCAAGAACTTTCTCCTCACCTCCAGCCTAAACTTCACCTGGCACAGCTTGAGACTGTGTCCTCTTGTTCTGGTGCTGCTTGCCTGAGAGAAGAAGGTAACCTCCCCCTGGCTACAACCACCCTTCAGGTAGTTGTAGACAGCAAGAAGGTCTCCCCTGAGCCTCCTCTTCTCCAGGCTAACCAATCCCAGCTCCCTCAGCCTCTCTCCATAGGGCTGTGCTCGAGGCCTCTCCCCAGCCTCACTACCCTTCTCTGGACACTGGTAAAGTTGTTCTTTACCTGTGGTTGAGACTAAGTGAAAAGGTATACAGGTCTTGTGTGTGCATGCAAATATAGGAACAGATTGGAATTGATGTTCTCAAAGGTCTTTTCCAACCTGCTTAACTCAGTGATTCTGTCAACAGTAACTTCCTGAATATGTTCCATTCTGAACAGATGTAAGAACTGATTCAAGATGATTTCTCTCTCAATGTAAGCTACCTGCTTTTGAGTGGGTAGGGAATGAGAAACTAAAAGCATGCATATGGAGGTGTAATGTGTGCTTTGCTAATTATCAAATTGTAGGTCTTTCTGTGTCTGTCACACAATCTGCAAACAGCAGATACTGTTTATGATGACCTTTTCTAGTTTGCCAGTATTTGAATAGTGGAAGCCTTCTAATCCCAGTGCATCCACACTGGATTTTAAATTGTCATGTCTTTATTCATGCTGATAGCCACTTACCGGTGTGGAAACACAAATTGTGTAGCTGTTAACTCCTGCTGAATTCACTGCTGTGGTTTGTGTTTGAGTCCTGTGTGCAGTTCTGGAGCACCCAGCATAGGAAGGACATGGAACTGTTTGAGTGGGTCCAGAGGAGGCCATGAAGATGCTCAAAGGGCTGCAGCAGCTCTGCTGTGAGGACAGGCTGAGAAAGTTGGGGCTCTGCAGCCTGGAGAAGAGAAGGCTTCCAGGAGACCTTAGAGTAGCCTTCTAGGATCTGAAGTGGGCTACAGGAAGGCTGGGGAGGGACTACTGACAGGGTCTTGCAATGCCAGGACAAGGGGCAATGGGTTTGAACTGACAGAGGGGAGATTGAGAGTGGATGTTAGGAGGAAGTTGTTTGCAGTGAGGGTGGTGAGACACTGGCACAGGTTGCCCAGGGAGGTTGTGGCTGCTTCCTGCCTGAAGGTGTTCAAGGCCAGGTTGGATGAGGCCTTGAGTGACCTGTACTAGTGGGAGGTGTCCCTGCCTATGGCAGGGGGTTGGAACTGGATGATCCTTGAGGTCCCTTCCAACCTTACCATTCTATGATTCTATGATTCTATATGATTAGCTGCACAGTAATAACAAAGCTTGTTCTGAAAATGCATGTTGTCTATTCTAAATATTGCTACTTGGTTTGTTAGGGAATTTGTTGTTTTCTTCTAATAGGGAACATTTGTAAGTTAGGAAAAAGGCTCCTGATTATTTTCTTGAGGCTCTGGCAGAAAAGGCATAAGGTTGTCATTATTGCTACCATGGTAGAGTGGCCAGAACAACATAATAGTGTGTCACAAGAAAATGGTTTTAGTGAGATATTAGCCAGAGGTCTGGTGTATTTCTAAACTATATGTCAGGCCTTGAAAGTTTTCAATTGATTTGTCTCCAGGTTTAGCAAAGTGCAAATCTCTGTGGTAAAGGGTTATCACAAATATATTAAGGTTGTGTAACTCAGAGGATGGGTGCTCACACTGGGCACTTATATGCAGACCTCAAAGTGCTTTTAATCATTGGATGCTTAACTAATTTGCAGCAGATAAGTAACAGTTATAGCCTCCCTTTAATTCCTCAGGTATTTGTAGGCAGACCATAACTCTCAAACTGTTCAGTCACTCAAAACTCTTACAGAAGTATCTCTTTAAGGAATACTTTCCAGCTGTTACATTTCACTGCTTTAAAATTCACACATCAATTTCTGTATTTGTTTTCATGTAAAATAATCTAGCAAGAATTTAGCACTTACAGTGCTTTTGTAAAATGTAATGCATCTGCATGATACCATAACCTAACTGCAAAATCTGTTCATTGTACACTGCCCTGTTAAGTAAAAGGAGATATTGTTAACTGAGTAGTAAAAGCTTAATTTGTCATTTGATTATTTTAAAATAAATCTATTGACATTTGAAATTATATATTTACCCTGTTAGTAATGGAATGTCAGAGAATGGTGGCAGCCAATCACTAGTGGTGTCCCCCAGGGATCAGTGCTGGGCCAAATCTTGTTCAGTATATTTACTGATGATGTAGACCAGGGCATTGAGTCCAGCATCAGTAAGTCTGCAGATGACACCAAGTTAGGAGCAGGTATGGATCTGTTGGAGGGTAGGAGGCTCTGCAGAGGGACCTGGACAGGCTGGATGGGTGGGCAGAGGCCAACGGGATGAAATTGAACAAGGCTAAGTGCAGGCTTCTACACTTCAGCCACAACAATCCCAAGCAGTGCTACAGGCTGGAGGCAAAGTAGCTGGAGACCAGCCAGGCAGAGAGGAACCTGGGGGTGCTGGTAGAGAGGAGCTGAAGATGAGGCAGCAGTGTGCCCAGGTGGGCAGCAGGGCCAATGGCATCCTGGCCTGCTAGAGCTTTAGATCTTTTCATTGAAGGAGGAGGGAAGTACGTGCGTGTTTGTCTCACACCACAGCAGAGTTCTGAGCACACTGAAATGCTAATGCCACTATACACAGTTTAGTATTACATACAGGTCAGTGTTATGTGTAAAGGGGAGAATGACATTTCTCTGAGGACAAATAACATTATTCATAACACAGTTCTTGCACTTTTCAGTGATAGTATCAATTGCTCATAGCTGACTGAAACAAGTTGAGCTGGGTCTGATAAGGGACTGAGGCTTGGGTCCAAGCCCAGATCATTTTACCAAGGCTGCAGCAGAGTCTGATCTAACACTGTGTAGCCAGGGAGTTCCTGGGAAAAGCAGCATAAGTATATAGGTAAAATCCTGGTTCCATGGCAAAACTTTCATTAATATCAAGATTTCCCCTCCTACTGTGAGGCCAACAGATCCTCGTAGAAGGCATTTTGAAGATAAAAACCCTTTCTAATACCAGGACTGCCTGAAAGGCTTCGTTTTATTGCAATTTATGAAAGTTGTCTGTTAAGACAGCTAAGATTTTGCTATAATGATTTCTTTAGACAGTTCTCTGCTTTGAAAATTGTGAAGAGAGCAGAAGCTGAGAGATTTTTTATGCTGAAACATAGGATAGAATGAAATTAATTGATCTCAAAGTGTGAAGGCTTCCCTCAATCAGTGGTGTCATACATGTAGATTGGCAAAACTGCCAGTGAGCTGGAAGCCAACATGTCCCCACCTATGGCAGGGGGTTGGAACTAAATGATCTTTGAGGTCCATTCCAACCTTACCATTCTATGATTCTTTGTAGGTAACCTGAAAATAAACCTCGAGCCCTTTTAAAACTTTAACAGTGTCGGGAAATTTGAGAAAAGATACAGAAAAAGAAGAGGATCCATTTCTTATGCACTCTAGAGGGCACGGAAGGGGCATATTTTTACTGCTGATACTCAGAAATTGTGCTGCTGGAACCCAGGACTTGCTCCCTGCACTTCCTTAAGGGAGGAGTGATGAGACGGTAACATCTCTGCCTCCGCGCTGTGCGCAGGCTGGCCTCCACGTTTTCTATCTCGCTGCTGTAGCCAAACCCCCAGAGCGGCTGCATTTACAGCCAGGACTAGATATGTTTTCTTTTCTTCTCCTTTCTTCCCTCCCGTCCCCCCGCAGCCCCCTCTTAGGGTCGTTCTCTCCCCGCGCAGTGCGGAACGGGGCGCAGGGCAGGGCGGGATCGGGTAGCGCTGCGGCGAGCGGCCAGCAGGGGGAGGCCGTGCGCTGCCGGGGCGCGGTGTCACTAAGGCTCCCTAAGGACTTGGCAGGGCTGCGACGCGCCGAGAGAAAGGGCTCAAGAGAACGGGCCGAGGAAAATCTCTCTCCTGAAATCTGTTAGAAACTGCTTCCCCAGTGGGGCCAACTGCATCCTGGGCTGCATCCAAAGAACCAGCGAGAGAGGGGATTCTGCCATTTTACTCTGCTCTGGTAAGACCTCACCTGCAGTATTGCATCCAGCTCTGAGCCCTCAAGGCAGGAGGTCCACGGGTGTGACGGAAGGGGTCCAGAGCAAGAGACACCTCTGCCACTAGGACAGGCTGAGGGAGCTCTGAGTAACATGATCTACTGGAGGATGTCCCTGCTGATGGCTGGAGGCTTGGACTAGATGATCTTTGGAGGCCCCTTCCAATCCAAACGATCCTAGGATTCTGTCAGTGTCCTTCTAGTACCTCTAAAATAAAACCTTCCAACCTCTGGAGGTCAAAATAGAAGCACTACCCCCCACCCAACACCCCCATTTCCCTCTCTTTATATTCCTTCCCCCCAAAAAATCCCCAACAAACAACAAAACAACCCAAAGACCTCAAAACCAAACCAAAACCACCAAACCAAACCCTCAAAACCAAACCAAAACCCCAAATGAGACCAAACCAAACCAAAGCCTCAAAACCAAACAAAATAAAACCCCCAATCAAACCCAAAACCTCAAAACCAAATCAACCAAAAACACCAAACCAAATTAAAACCTCAGTGAGGGTGGTGAGACACTGGCACAGGTTGCCCAGGGCGGTTGTGGCTGCTCCCTCCCTGGAGGTGTTCAAGGCCAGATTGGAGGAGGCCTTGAGTGACCTGTGCTAGTGGGAGGTGTCCCTGTCTATGGCAGGGGGTTGGAACTGGATGATCTTTGAGGTCTCTTCCAACCTAACCATTCTATGACTCTATGAACAAGGGGACACAGTCTCAAACTGTACCAGAGCACGTTTAGGCTGGATGTTAGGAGGAAATTCTTCACAGGAAGAGAGATTGCCCATTGGAATGGACTACCCAGGGAGGTGGTGGAGACATCATCCCTGAAGGTGTTTAAAAGAAGTCTGGACGAGGCATTTAGTGCCATGGTTTAGTTAATCAGAAGGATTAGGTGATAGGTTGGACTGGATGATCCTAGAGGTCTTTTCCAACCTGATTAATTCTGTGATCTGTGATCAGTTGGGTGCCATTTCCTTTCTCTTGTTCGTTTCCCCCCCCAGCCCCTTTCTTATGAAATGCTCATCACAATGCCATTAGTGTGTTGTCAAGATTGGAGAATCCCAGGACTCATGTCTGTGGGAAGTATAAAAGAGTCACTATGGGGCTTTTGACAAAAAGGTCAAGCCAAAAGCATCTCCAAATAAAAGTGCACGTATGCATTTACCTTGCTTAAATACTTGCCAAGGAACTTTGCCTGCCATCTGGAATGATAAGCTTGTGTAAGTGCTTCAAATCCAAAGACTTTGAACAGAAAAAAAACAAATAACCAACATTTTTGCTTATAAACATTGAACTCCCTTACACTGGAAGATATTTATCAGCCCTGAGATTGAAAAGATAAATTAGTTATCCTGGGCAAAATTCATGCAATGCGTGAAATGGAGCAAGAGCTTGAGTTTGGCCTGAAATTTGGTCAGAGTGCAAGGGAAGATCAGATTGCTTGTAGAAGCTTGTGTTGTCAAGGCATTCTGTAGCATTTGTAAAGACCCAGCTTCAGGATTCTTGCTCAAGCACCCTGCCACACTGTGGTTTGGCTGAAGGGTTACTAAGAGCAGGTAACCAACTGTCTGTGTGCCATATGGTCACCTTTCTATAAACTACAGTCTGAACCTGAAAAAGCTGAGTACGGATATTTAGTTTACACACTTCAGAATCTAAGAAACAAGATTATAACCTGGAGTCCTGTGTGCAGTTCTGGAGCACTCAGCATAGGAAGGACATGGAGGTGTTTGAGTGGGTCCAGAGGAGGGCCACAAAGATGCTCAGAGGGCTGCAGCAGCTCTGCTGTGAGGACAGACTGAGAGAGTTGGGGCTCTGCAGCCTGCAGAACAGAAGGTTTCCAGGAGACCTTAGAGTGGCCTTCCAATATCTGAAGGGGGCTTAACAGTAACACTGGGGAGGGACTATTGACAAGGCCTTGCAATGACAGGACAAGGGGCAATGGGTTTGAAGTGGCAGAGGGGAGATTTTAGACTGGATGTTAGGAGGAAGTTGTTTGCAGTGAGGGTGGTGAGACACTGGCACAGGTTGCCCAGGGAGGTTGTGGTTGCTCCCACCCTGGAGGTGTACAAGGCCAGGTTGGAGGAGGCCTTGAGTAACCTGTACTAGTGGGAGGTGTCCCTGCCTATGGCAGGGGGTTGGAACTAGATGATCCTTGATGAACCCTTCCAACCTTACCATTCTATGATTCTATAACACACACACACACACAGTATCACCAAGGTTGGAAGAGACCTCAAAGATCATCAAGTCCAACACAATACCACAGACCTCAAGACCAGACCATGGCACCAAGTGCCACGTCCAAACCCACCTTGAACACCTCCAGGGACAGTGACTCCACCACCTCCCTGGGCAGCCCATTCCAGCAGTCAATGACTCTCTCAGGCAACAACTTTCTCCTCACCTCCAGCCTAAACTTCCCCTGGCACAACTTGAGACTGTGTCCTCTTGTTCTGATGCTGCTTGCCTGAGAGAAGAAAGCAACCTCCTCCTGGCTACAACCACCCTTCAGGTAGTTGTAAACAGCAATAAGGTCTCCCCTGAACCTCCTCTTCTCCAGGCTAACCAATCCCAGCTCCCTCAGCCTCTCTTCATAGGGCCTGTGCTACAAAACTCCCCAGATCTTGGCTTGATTTAATCTGGATTGCATCTTCAAAGATGTAGTTGGAATTCTGATAGTGAAATTTGTGCTCAATTTTGCCACTTGTTTTAAAATAATGGTTTTCTATATGAAAAAGTATTGTTGCCCAGACACTGGTTTTGTTGTAAATTACAAACCAGTCCCATATAAATGATTGCAAATCACTGTCAGACTAGATGACATTATATAAACACCTGAGCTTGATACATTTCATGCAAGAGATGTAAAGTACTTTACCAGCAGTAATATTTGGATACAGGTCTATCTAGTTTCCTGCTTTCTGTTTTTCCTGTCTCCTGCTCTCTTGCTGCTGCACTTGCAGAGCAAGTGAAGTCAGTGCCACAAATCTGCCTCTAGTTCTGCAACCTGTGTGGACACGCAGGGCTTGTAACTGTTCAGTGGGCTTCTGCTGAGCACAGTATCCAAACAGAAGGATGCATCTGGTTCTTTCAGAAGGAGAAATGTTCATTTTCACAAGTAATGACTCCCCTGAACATAGAATCATAGAATCATCATAGAATCATAGAATCATAGAATTGTAAGTTTGGAAGGGACCTCAAGGATCATCTATTCCAACCCCCTGCCATAGGCAGGGACACCTCCCACTAGAACAGGTCATTCAAGGCCTCCTCCAACCTGGCCTTGAACACCTCCAGGCAGGGAGCAACCACAACCTCCCTGGGCAACCTGTGTCAGTGTCTCACCACCCTCACTGCAAACAACTTCCTCCTAACATCCAGTTCCAATCTCCCCTCTGCCAGTTCAAACCCATTGTCCCTCTGCCAGTTCAGAGAAGATAATCTTCATCTTTATACCAAGATTACCTTCACCTGATCCCAAGGATGGGAGGTTTAATTACTGCAGAGAAAGTTACATTTAGAAAATACTTCATCTCCTATTCTGAGTTACAAGAGCGTGTCAAGGATGCTAAAAAAGGAGTAATGTGTTTGGCTTTCTTTCCCCTCCAAAGAATTACACAACATCTCAGTGGTAAAGCAGAGGATAAAATCCTAAGCTACCAAAAGTCATCCATTTCCAGGTCATGAGCCCAACACTTTCCCTAAGAGCTAAAGTTAATATTTATCTAAGCCCCAAGGCAGTAATTTTGAAGGTGTTGATCTTGGGAATTAATTGCTGCTTTAAACGGGCAGTTAACAGTTTAAACAACATTTTTATTGGCATACAGTAGTCAAATGCCTACCAGTGTGCTGATGGGTTTATGATGAACAGAGTCTATCTTTGGGTTACATGCTATTAGAGGCACTGGATCTTTTAACTACCCTGGGTTAATGTATGTGAGATGCACAGTAACTGCTGCACAAAGTGAAGAAAATGTTCATTTTTAAATGTTGAAGTTCAGACTGTTTTCTGTTCTATACACACTCAGAAATGAAGCTTTCAGACTGCTGGTGCTGCCTGAAGACTTATGCTCCCAGGGAGCTCCAGGCTCTGGTGCTCATATTTCAGCACTGGTTTTCTACAGGATAAAGCACCATGCTTGCAGGAAGCATTGCCAGGGTGTCACAGGGACTCTCATGCACTGTGCTCACAGAAATGGCTGCAAAACTCATTACACTTACAAAGAGGTTGGTTGGATTCAGTACAGTCAATACAGTATTTATGTTACCACTAGCACGAGAGGAAACCAAAGGTATTTGAAACCCTGGTAATTATCTCCATTTTTATGGCTTAGTGATTAGGCATTTTGAGATCCTCATTGTGATTAGAAGCATGAGTCCTAATTTCTGTCTGCCTGGAGTAAGTACCAGTCTCAAATAGCATGACTGTGCCTGCTGGCTGAAAGGAAGCACAACCTAGCAGTGTGCACTTCTCCACTGAAGTGAGTTTTGCACACATCCTTGGGCACCTGTGCCAGGAGAGGTTGTATGTCTGTGCTAGAGGGAATTTTCTGAAGGGAAGGCAGTATGGCATAGAGATGTCTGAGCTATGGGACTGGTTATAGCTACACAAGATAGTGCCCCAGTACTAGGCACACCCTCACCCTCAGGACATGGATTCCTATCTCTGTTTTTTGACTGCTGGAAAATGCTGTATCTGACTGCTATTAATGACCTGGTTCTAACAGGCCAATTAGGAACTGACTTGTGATAAGTCTTTCTCCCATTTAAAATTATGACAGCTTGCTGTCTAAGTATAGGATGAGTGCATTGTGTGCTTCAGATGAGAAGTGTGACACGTGGTTGTAGTGAGGCTATTTGGCACAGCATAGCTGGTGTGTCTCACTGCTGTGATTCCACAGGATGCTGCTAGCAAACCATAGCTAGCCTCTTGCCTCACCACTACTTATTTGTGCTATCTGACACTTTGCTTCCTAATTAAAAGTGACACATACAATTCTGACCCATTTATAGAGGTTTCTAGTTGCTGTCTGCAAAGTCTGGTATTAAGTGGAAGCTTCTATAATGGAGCACAGAAAGCCAAGCCTTTGCCTCCTCCCCATATATGGAATGTGAAATCAGAAACTGTTTGCAAAAATAAGTAATAGGTGTGGGGAGAAAAGTACACTATAAAAATACGTGAGAAATTTTATTTATAAACCTCTTTCTTAAATAAGAAATAGCTGCAATTCTTAATTCCAGACTGTCTCTCTCTGCCTCTCCCTTTCAATCAGTGCTCTGCTGGGTACTTACCTCTGATACCCCAGATCCTGGGCGCCTGACTCCTGCCTTGTTCTCTGCTATATCTATCACCCAGAACCTAACTCACAGCTACTACAAATAGATTAATAAATAATCTGAGTGTAGGGAAGCTACCACAGTCCTAGAGCCTGAATCACAGAGTGGTAGGGGTCGGAAGGGACCTCTGGAGGTTGTCTAGTTCGACTCCTCTGCTAAAGTAGGTTTCCCTACATCATAGAATCATAGAATCATAGAATGGTAAGGTTGGAAGGGACCTCAAGGATCATCTAGTTCCAATCCCCTGCCATAGGCAGGGACACCTCCCACTAGTACAGGTTACTCAAGGCCTCTTCCAACCTGGCCTTGAACACCTTCAGAGAGGGAGCAACCACAACCTCCCTGGGCAACCTGTGCCAGTGTCTCACCACCCTCACTGNCAGTTTACCCCCATTGCCCCTTGTCCTGTCATTACAAGACCTTGTCAATAGTCCCCCCACAGCCTTCCTGTAGGCCCCCTTCAGATGCTGGAAGGCTACTATCAGGTGCCCTCAAGGCCTTCTCTTCTCCAGGCTGTAGAGCCTCAACTCTCTCAGCCTGTCCTCAGAGCAGAGCTGCTCCAGTCCTCTGATCATCCTCGTGGCCTCCTGTGGACCCGCTCCAACACTTCCATGTCCTTCCTGTGCTGAGGGTTCCAGAACTGCACACAGTACTCCAGGTGGGGTCTGACAAGAGCAGAGTAAAGGGACAGAATCCCCTCCCTTGCCCTGCTGCCCACACTGCTCTTGCTGCAGCCTAGGACTCCAAGGTCCTGTTCCTCAGGGCTACTCTCCATCCATTCACTACCCAACCTATATTTGTGTTTGGGATTGTAATGTCTAATCATGTTGCACAAGAACCAAATGAAATCTCTTGTGTTCAGGTTTGTACCTGTTGTCCTTTGTGTTGTCACTGGCCAGCACTGGAAGATCCTAGTCTCATCCTCATGAACCTCACTCCATAAATCCTGAAAAGTTTTAGGTAGACTGAAGTCCAATATGTAAGTCTTGTTACTGAAGTATTCCTTTAGCGCTTCACTGGTATGGATATATGATCTATATAGGACTGCTGGAGAAGACACTTGAAATTCTGACTCTGTATTTTAGAAAACAAAGTAAGATTTTGGTTTATTTCCAAATGCTGGGCTTGATCAGACCTATCACACTTTTACATAGTCATGGTGAACTGCATGTCCTGCAGTTTGAACTGAAGTGCAATTTTATGCTTTTTTTTTCCCTCAGGGTTCTATATGAATGTATCTGGTTTGGGGAGGCTGTTCTATTTACTGCATTTTCATAGAATCATAGAATCAACGAGGTTGGAAGAGACCTCCAAGCTCATTCAGCCCACCCTATCACCCAGCCCTAGCCAATCAACCAGACCATGGCAATAAGTGCCCCAGCCAGGTTTTTCCTGAACACCTCCAGGGACGGCAACTCCACCACCTCCCTGGGCAGCTCATTCCAATGCCAATCTCTCTCTCTGGCAAGAACTTCTTCCTAACATCCAGTCTAGGCCTCCCCTGGCACAACTGCTGGGTGCCTGGGAGAAAGACCAACCCCAGCTGATTACAATCTCCCTTCAGGTAGTTGTAGACAGCAATGAGATCTGCCCTGAGCCTCCTCTTCTTTCAGGCTGCACACCCCCAACTCCCTCAACCTCCCCTCATAGGGTTGTGCTCCAGGCCCCTCACCAGCCTTGCTACCCTTCTCTGCACACGTTCCAGATTCTATGATTCTATGAATGCATATCCCCATTTTCATTTGGCTCAACTCAAGACATTATGCATCCCCTTATTCTATACCATCTATTTGACAGGGCTGGAGGTTGGTCTTTGCAATCTCCTCAAGTATCCTGAAAGTGTGAAAGCTGAGGACAAAAGTTACTTTAGAAAGACAGCAAGAGAATGCATGGGACATTCCCTCCTGCCACAGGGAATGAGAGCACATTTACTGAATGAGTCTACATGCTTTTTCTCCACATGTGTAAGATTAAAGGTTTGTTAGGACTATGAGAACAAATCATTTTTCCTGTGTTCCCAACAGCATGAAAATAAGTTTTCACAAAACATGTAGCTCTCTCACCTACCAGCACGGTTGGAAAGAGTCCAACAAGCTTTTGCTCAGAGAAACCTCGCAGCCTCGGTGTGAGGCAAAATTCAGACAGGTCGTATTGCATAACCAGTAGCTCAGATGTTTCTGTGGTAAATTCACATGTTCTTCGAAGAGCTGCTGGCTTTTTCCTCTCTCTTAGTACTCCCAGATGTTTACTTGTTCCCAGGTATGAAATCAGATGCTGGGAGAGCCAGACCAGGCTGCAGCATGACTCAGCACCCATTGCCTTATTACTTTGAAGGAGAGATCTGACAAGCAACATTATGTGGTATCATACCTTAAATATGCACATGTAAATACACAGACTTCAGTTCTGAGGATTAATTTGTCTGAGATGACTACTTGCTTGTTCCTAGGAGAGTGAGAAAAGCAAGCATACAGATAGTAAGAGTGTTATTGCATGATAAATGAGTCTTCCCTTTCACCTGCTCTCAACACTGTCTGGATTCTGCAGGGTCAGGGAAATATCTTGCATCTTGTTCTGGCCTCAGCACTATGGTAAATTGATGCCATCTCTCCTGAAGTCTCTGGAGAAGCATTAACACACAACCAGTCAGACTTCCATGACTTCAGATCCCATTTTATTAATTTGAATTTATATTTTCAGAATGAGGTTCTTAGGAATGTACTACGTTAGGAATAAACATTTCTGTTCCCTTCTGTTTACCTAGAGATGAAAACCTTCTATGTGTATACTTAGGAGCCATTCTGGAGTGACTTCCCTCATACAATGAAGCTTTGTTGGAATAACTCCAGTTATGACATGAGGCAAACATAGAATCATAGAATGGTAAGGTTGGAAGGGACCTCAAGGATCATCTAGTTCCAACCCCCTGCCATAGGCAGGGACACCTCCCACTAGTACAGGTTACTCAAGGCCTCATCCAACCTGGCCTTGAACACCTCCAGGGTGGGAGCAACCACAGCCTCCCTGGGCAACCTGTGCCAGTGTCTCACCACCCTCACTGCAAACAACTTCCTCCTAACATCCAGTCTAAATCTCCCCTCTGCCAGTTCAAACCCATTGCCCCTTGTCCTGTCATTGCAAGACCTTGTCAATAGTCCCTCCCCAGTCTTACTGTAAGCCCCCTTCAGATACTGGAAGGCTACTATGAGATCTCCTGGAAACCTTCTCTTCTGCAGGCTGCAGAGCCCCAACTCTCTCAGCCTGTCCTCAGAGCAGAGCTGCTGCATCCCTCTGAGCATCTTCATGGCCTCCTCTGGACCCACTCAAACAGTTCCATGTCCTTCCTATGCACTGGAGGCTCCAGAACTGTACACAGTACTCCAACTGGTGTCTGAGAAGAGCATAGCAAAGGGGCAGAATCTCCTCCCTTACCCTACTGCCCACACTGCTCTTGCTACAGCCCAGGACTTGGTTGCAACTCAGATGCAACAATAACACATATTACAACAGAAATGTAAAGAAATGGAAATAGATTTTGGTTTTCTAGAATTTGTATTTCAACTCTGAGCAGGTATGTGACTCTGTGACAAAGGCCATTACATTGTATTGGTGCTAGATATGTGGGAACTATTATCATGTGAACATAACCTTTATCTGGATGTTAAATTCCCATTTATTTTGCCTTATGTAGGACTGATTACATAGTGAGCTACACTATTTTGCATAGCTGCTAAATAAACAGTGTATGAGACTTTGCACAGTCTGGGAAGGAAGCCTCTGGATCCATCTCTTCCCTGTTATGCAGAAGGAAGAGTTCAGGGAATACGAAACTAGTCATTGTGATGGAGGAAGTGGTCTTAGGAAAATAAAGAGTCCTTTATACACACCCATGCCCCTACTAGATTGTATCTATAGTATATAATGTCAGATCCTGCAAAAATACCCACCATGACTTTGAGAGAACTTTGAGAACTGCTTTTTCCTCACCTCACTGAAATGTTCACAGTCTTAAAAAACTAGGACAGGCCACATAGATCATGTGGTCCTGGGATAATAAACTGCACATTTATCAAATTGCTTAGAAAACACCAGACTCTTGGGGTAAGGTGTTTGGGTCATTGGTTGATTTTCCGAGAGATAAAGCAAGTTGGAAAGAGGAATTTTGGAAAAGAGAATTCTTATTCCTGAAGCTGTTTTTCTTAACATAAATTGGGATTCTTTAGAAAGTTGCCCTGTGGAATTAAGTGGCTGTAAATTTGTAAGTAAGCTTTTTTCTGTATTTGTTGTTGCACTTCTGTGTCTGCATGAGACCATGAGTGTGCAAGGGAAGAGTGTAAACTGAACCTGGTCTGCCTGATTCAATGTCCTTATCAAAATGACTTTGCTATGTGTTTTGGGGCATACTAAGCTGACCTTAGTGGTCCCTGTATTGAAGGGCTGGGAGTATTGATACTTCTGGGTAGAGACCCTGGTGGCTAGCTCCATCTCTGATACCAGTGAGGGCAGCCCCTGAACTTGCTGAGCTTCGGTGTAGCCATAGAGCTGCTGTCATTTCAGCAGTTGCCCTGGCTCCTTGCAAAGATTTAACTGTGCACAAATCACTACTCTCTTTCTGTGCCTTCTGTGGGGCTAGAAAGGCTGCAAACTGGGAGTGACAGAATGGCTCCTGGGATTCCCTATACTCTTGACATCCCTTCCTTGCCTCTATGTGAGAACTCACATATTTGGACATAAAAGATGTTTCTGATGCACTATTCCTGCAATTTAGATGTGGGCACTACAGAATCACAGAAACATCCAGGTTGGAAAAGACCCTCAGGATCACCAAGTCCAACCTATAACCCTACTCTACAAGGTTCATCTTAATATCCCTCAACACCACATCCTACATATGGCAATCTTGGTTCTCTCTAGTAAGGAAGCTCACAGTAAGTGCAGTGTGCTGGCAGGTGATGCCCTGGCTGCTACATAGCTCTGCCACACCTCTCCAGAGGGCACCTTACCATTACATGCTGCCCATGATCCATCAGTTTGGGGCCTGAGATCTGGGACCTGGCTTTGAGAGACAGATGCTGTGGCAATGAACTAAGCTGGAGACAAATGAGCCAAAGATGTCTGATAACTCTGTGTGCTTCTCGAAGGTCATGATGACTGCTACCCTTCAGGAAGAGAGGGACAGAAGGGAAAGGAAATGTAGCCTCATGCTAGTGAGAAGGGGGCATGTACTAGCAACAGAATGATCTTGTTCTTCTGCAAAGTCATTTCTCATCTGAAAAATATCAATGGAAGTTTACAGTCTCACTTTTCCATGTGTGCATGGGAATAAGTCTGTTGCTTAAAAGCTCTGCAGAAAGTGAATGTGACATTTGTGTAAACAACAGTATTTTAAAATATGGCTTGAAAGCCTGAGAAGCCTTTGTACACCCACCTTTGCTATCCTCCCTTTTGGCTGCTGTGAGGCCCTTTCATAAATTTCTCTTTTCTTTTTTTAAAAAGCATGTATTGTTGCCATGTTTGTGCTCTGGTATTTATATAGCTCTTTCTGTGCTGGCCCTTCAGTTCAGTGTCTGATCCTACAGCTTTCTTCCTGACTGAACCTCTCTCATATGGGCAAATATCTTGCAACTTCATTTCCCAGTAATTGCAAAGATAATGTAGTAAGCCACAGCAGAACTAGCTCTGCTGATGGAGAATTGTGAGAAATGCTGTATGAGAGCAAGAGAGTAAACTATACAAAGCTGACTTACAGAGGCAGAAAAGGAAAAAAAAATTTTAAAAAAGAGAGTAGAAATGTGAACTGAACTGTTCAGAGGAGGAAGGATATTAGGATATTCTGATTTTGCTGAAAACAATGGAAATAGTGATGCTTTGTGATGTGCTTTGTATTCTTTTGTTGTCTCTCTAATGGACATTTTAAAGCAAGATAAGAGTTCCTCATTTCTCTATGTTATTGTAGGGGATATTTCCTACTGGTTCAAATTATAGAATCAGAGAATGGTAAGGTTGGAAGGGACCTCAAGGATCATCTAGTTCCAACCCCCTGCCATAGGCAGGGACACCTCCCACTAGAACAGGTCACTCAATGCAGTGCTTTCTTACCATATACAAGATGATAAGCCTGTAGCCTCAGGTTAGAGTATGATTAGCTTTCAGAGGAGCAGGTCAGATAAATATTCCAGGCAGATATGGGTGGCAACTGCATGAGCACTGAAGGTGCTTGCACTCAGTATTCTTGCAAGTAAATTTCCTTATGAGTAAAAACCTTGCAGGTTGTTTTTCAGTGTTGCACGATTGCACTTGAAAAGGCTGCTTGCTTTCATAGGAAAAATTGTGCAAAGTGCTCTGCATAGGTGTTGGTTGATACATAATAACAACAAATACTAGAGGAGGAGCTCAGATCCAAATTCCTCTGAATTCCATCAATATTCCAGCCCTGTTTCTAATCTGTGCATTTTTGGATTTGTCTCTAACAAATATCAAAGGCAGCATTTAAGTATGAGGTAGTTTCTTAAATAGCCATCACAATCTTTTTCTGAGGATGTGGCCCTCTAGAGAGTTTCTGTATGCTGTGAGGGATGCCTGTATAGCCCCTTCAGAGTTGTAAATTGGAAGGAGTGTTTTGCATGGGGTAAGTGCTCAATATTATCCAAGACAGTCTGGAACAGTTCAGCTGCCATCTCTCACCATTCTGTAATTAGCTGGCTTAGTTTAGAGACCAAACGTAGAAAATTAGTATCCTTCTGAACTGTCATTTCCCATTACTAACCTTAATTCATGATATGCTGTAAAACAAAAAAACCTTTCTCTAAACTCTGCTAAAGCAAAATAACTTTCATAGAAAAATAGCTAAAGCATGTGAGGGTTAAAAGTAACTTTTTTCCCACAAGCGTCTTCGCCCGACTTAGAATTCTTTAATAGATACCGAGCAGCACGGAACTGAAAGTATTTTTAATTTCAGTGTTTTGTATATTTACAGAGGGATTACAACAAACTTCTACACTTTATCTACATTTTAATAGGGCAGTGTGAACATATGAAGTGTATTAAGGTGGACTGCCTTCCTTATTAAACTTGGGTGAATTCGTCAAAAGCCCTCAGCAGTTGTGTGCGATAGGGGCTGGAAAGCCATGCACGATTGAGGTCATGCATCCAGGCAGTTTGTAAGATGATCCCTCTGCACCGAGCCATCAGCCGTCCTTAGCATAGGGGCGCACTCATACACGCATTCCCGTCAAGGCATCTCCTGAAAGGCTGCTTGCTTCCAGCTTGGCTTGAAAGTGCAACCTTAATAAAACTCACTGAAGTCTGAGAGAAAATAGCAGTTCTGCAGCAGATAGTGGAGGGGAAAGAGACTGGGATATGCATATGCAGCTGACTAAAGCAGGCTACATGCTGGACTGTAACAGAGAGGAAACAATAAATCTTAACTACTATGCAATAAATATTCCCAATTTTAACTAAAGGAGCTATCCTCACTGTAAAACTAAGAAAATTAGCAGTTTATCCAGGCTTGATTACAGAACTCTGATTCTCCAGTCCTTTCCCCAAAGACTTTAAAGGAAATTAACGACAAATTTAAAGAAAGAGGAAGAAGAAGTTTTTCTTACAGTAGGGAAGGAAAGTAACAATAACATGTCAGTTTTCCTTTCCTTTGCTTTCCTGGCAGCGATTCTTGCTCATGTAGGCTGCAGTAACCAGCGTCGGGGTCCAGAAGTCAGTGGGAGAAGATTTAACCGGATCCAGCATGGGCAGTGCACCTATACTTTCATTCTGCCAGAACAGGACGGGAACTGTCGTGAAAGCACAACAGACCAGTACAACACAAACGCTCTTCAGAGAGATGCTCCTCACGTGGAACAGGATTTCTCTTCCCAGAAACTGCAACATCTGGAACATGTGATGGAAAATTACACTCAGTGGCTGCAAAAAGTAAGTGTTTTCTTGTTTCCATTTCTCGCTAGCTGGATTGTTTTGGTGATGCTTGTGCTGTTCAAAGCTTTCACTAGTTTCTAGGAGAACTGAGGTAAGAAGGATTGATCTAGTTTGTGGCTGTGTAGGGGAGAAATGTTTCAGCCACAGTGACATTTCTCTTGGGAGCAGAATTTTCCTCACGTTACTGAAAGATGCAACTTCTTAAAGCTTTATCTCAAGAGATTATGGATGTTTGTGAGACAGAGAGCAGAAAAATCCTCCAGACACTCGAAGACAGAACTCACTTAGTATTGCTACTCTACTCAGAGTTCACAGCATCAGATCAGATGCCAGGCAGGATACCTGCTACTCTGACAGCAAAAGGGAGCGCTTAAAAAAATCAGCATTTAAAGGCACTGGTTAAGAATATCATTGTTCCTCCATAGTTAGATTCTGTAATACTATTCTACCCAGCTAATTGCTGGGAAGAAAAGAAAGAAGAAAGCATATAGGCATTCACACTCTCAAAAACCTCACAACAGAACCTTTTAGTTGTGCAGATTATACTGGACTTGAAACAGCCTGTTTTAATATGAGTGTGTATATGTACCTTCTTTCATAGAAAGGGAAAAATGGGTTTGAAGGTGTTGGAGTAACTTAGCAGAAGCAATTATTTTTAAGAATTTGTGCAATAGCTCGAAGTCTGTAATGAACTTTTCAGTATTTTATGAGTGAGCTCAGGTTGGGGCCTGGAAAGACTTAAATATCTGAACAATTTTACTCCTAAGAGCAGTTCCATTCACCTTAAGAGGATTGCTTGCTTGTGAAAAATTGCATACCTTGCAGGGTCTTGTCCACGCCTTAGTAATGAAAATGCTTTGGGGTAGCTGACCAGGAAAAATAAATAAACAGTGCCTGTATATAGTTATTTATAATACTCTCATTCTCACACTGGCATTTTGACCTGGCATAACTTAGAAAATTGAGCAATTGAGTGATGCAGCTAGTCACATAAGATGGCATAAGAAAACTGCTGCTTTTGAAAGATGGATGATTTAAGTCTAACAGAAGTTCATACTAGGAGTGAATATCAATAAAAATCTAGAGAAGACTCTACTGGGCTAATATGTGGTTACCTACCTCAGGCACAAGTTTTGTTTCATGCAGATATACAAGGTAGAAATGTGTTTTAAAAGCATATGCAGCCATCCCCATCCCTCTAACCCTCCTAAAATCTTTATAGAGGGGATTTCCAGATTTTTTGGTAGATTAATTGTGCTCTTTGAAATGACTCTGTCCATTCAGCATGTGACTATAAACCAAAATACAACCAAACATTTAATTTTTAGACCACTCTCCTGATATTTTAATATCTTGTTCTTTGCTTTGGGGAATATAAGGCTGGAAATAAGGATATGTCTTTTGCAGAGGAATGCATTTCTTAAGAAATTATTTTACTGTACCTTGGGAGGCTGAGACGAGCGCTAAAAAGAGGGAAGCTGTTATCTGTGTTTGCACAGACATAATTTTCCTTGAGCCAATCTCCTGCTGCATCGTGCTTGTAAGACATCACTTATTCTGTGTTTGTCCACTAGAGACTGAACTAAGATCGCTATTTCACCGTGAACTGAACGTGGAGAAATACGAGCCTCTGGAGTGTGAGTGTCTGGGTTAGGGTTAGTCCTCTCACACTTTGGAAGGAAGTGATTAAACAGGTAGGAAGTCCAATGAAAGGAGTTTATATCTGAGGGCTGTTTTCTTCGGCAGGGATCGTAAAGCTGGCTCTGGGCAGGAGCACCCGCCTCCTCCTTTCCTTCCCAGCCCCCAGCCCTCTGCTCCCTGGGGTTTACATAAAACTGGGATTGTGCACGTATCCCCATGTGTCAGTTTTCCCTGGAATGAAAGGACTCGTTTCTCTGTGTGATGGAGTATGGCTCGCTCTGAACAAATGAGGCCGATGCAGCTCCATTATAGCATCTCTGAATACTGATTTGCATTGTTGCTATTGCCCTTACAAAACATCTCAGCTACAACTCACTTCCTTTCAAAACAAGCAGAATGCTTAAGTGTAGCAGATGTGTAGTGTAGACATCTTGCATCTCAATTTTATACTCTGCATTTGTTTTTCTTCTTAGGTTTTTAATGTCATATATAAAAACCGCTACTCTGAGGAGCATTTTACGATGCACCTGCTACGATGTAAAGAATAATTAATGAGTATAGGTCTAGGACTGGAAGTGAATAATTATAATATGGAATAAAGTTTGAGAATCTGACTTACATAAGGGAAATATGTGCATCACTTCAACTAATACACACGACTTTCATTTAAAAATGTGCATGGGCAGAGGTCGACTGGGCCAATTATTTTCTCAACAAAAATTCTGTCCTGCAATATTGTAGAAGAATGTCTTAAGAAAATTGCTGAGAATCACAGCTGGATTGACTTTGGATTGAATTTAACAGTGTTTCACATTTATATCCAGACTAGCAGATTTTTAGAAGCAAGACAAGTATTTTACTTAATTTTTCCAAAAGGCAACTTTTTAATGCTTAAAGCCAAATGTTTTCTTTGATGACCTACAAGCTCGATTGTAAATCAAAGTCCGGGGAGCCAATTACTGTCAGTTAAGTCCCAGCCTTGTCCATTAGCATATCTACAGTCAGCATAACAGGGATTGGTTGGCAAACCAGGGACATGGCAAAATGCTCTGTGCAGATACTACTCAGAAGATGACTTAGTAAACATTTTTAGAGATTTTCCTAGAACTGTTTATTTTAATGCTGGATAACTTTCCCCATTGTTTAAGCTTGGGTTTCATTTCTGCAATATGTTTATACTAATACTTCAAAACAAACAGTTCATCACATTTTCTTTCTTGCATTAACTGACTGGCACATATGATACTGTTTGGTATTTAATTGCAGTGTCTAAATATTGCCAAAGAGGAGTTACATGAAATGTTATCATCGTGTCTTGCTTGGGAGCTTTCTGCTAGTGAGCTTGCGAAGCTTACAGTAGTACCAAAGGGCTCAGGGTAGCTGTATTGATGAGTGTTTCATATACCTATCCCTGAGTCTAAATAGCAATAATAATGGTTACTGCAGTAAGAAGTGAGTTTTGCTCACTTATTTTTCTTTTCCACTCATTTTTCTTTTCTGTTCATCACCTAAGCACACCGTAAAAGTTTCAAATGAGTGCTCAATAGCAGCACACTTAGAGAAGCCAGCACAGATGTACAAGTCTGAGCTGAAAGTGAGCTACAATCATTCTGGGCAGCCAGATTCTTTTTTCCCTTTTCCCTGCAAATATTGATGACACCACTACACTTAACCCAAATAAAGAAGCTTCAACACACTTTCCTTCCACTTCAAAGTGGCTCTGCTGTCACCAACTATAAACAGGAGTAGTGTAAAATGATAAGCCAAATTTGGTCATTGGAGAAAGACATTATATGTAATTTTTTCTGGCATACCTGTGGTTATTTGATAGATTTGATAGATTACTTTAGCCTAGTTTAAAGTTTATTCTTACCATAGTTTTGATAAATTGTCTATTGTGTTCTCCTCTCTGAGTTCATTACTTGCAGAGTGTTGCAAGTGCTTACTTGGGTAAGTAATCTTGGTTTTGAGAGGGACTAGTCATTGTACAGAAGAAACATGGCTTTTGAAAAGACCTGTGACTGTCATAGAATCACAGAATCGTAGAATGATAAGGCTGGAAGGGACCTCAAAGCTCATCCAGTTCCAAGCCCCTACCATAGGCAGGGACACCTCCCACTAGTATAGGTCACTCAAGGCCTCATCCAACCTGGCCTTGAACACATCCAGGGAGGGAGCATCCACAACCTCCCTGGGCAACCTGTGCCAGTGTCTCACCACCTTCACTGCAAACAACTTCCTCCTAACATCCAGTCTAAATCTCCCCTCTGCCAGTTTAAACCCATTGCCCCTTGTCCTGTCATTGCAAGACCTTGTCAATAGTCCCTCCACAGACTTCCTGTAGCACCCTTCAGATCCTGGAAGGCTACTCTAAGGTCTCCTGGAAACCTTGTCTTCTGCAGTCTGCAGAGCCCTGACTCTCTCAGCCTGTCCTCACAGCAGAACTGCTGCAGCCCTCTGAGCATCTTGGTGGCCTCCTCCAGACTGGCTCCAACACTTCCATGTCCTTCCTGTGCTGAGGGCTCCAGAACTGCACACAGGACTCCAGATGGGGTCTGAGGAGAGCAGAGCAAAGTGGCAGAATCCCCTGCCTTGCCCTGCTGCCCACACTGCTCTTACTGCAGCCCAGCACACAGTTTCTGTCTGGGCTGCACTCACACTGCAGCCTCATGTTGAGCTTTTCATCACCCCAGACCCCCTGTCACTGTGCTGTGTCTTCATTGAAAGTCTGTCCCTCTCTGCTGCCTTTACCAGCAGGTCCTAGCACTGCAATGAAATACTAATATGCTTATATGCTCTTGGATTTTTGCCTTGGATTTCATATGGTTTGCTGAAGATGAGAAAATTCCTCACATGTCAATTTTGCTGTGAAGCTGTATGAGAGTGTGACAGAATCTGCCCTGAAGAGAACACATCTAAAGGGCTGTCTTAATATCCTGTGAGGCAAATTGATACATAATGCTGGAAGTGGCCATAGTGTCTGTAAAATTTTGTCAAAATTTCCCCTTGTTGAACTCTTACAAGAAAGGAAAGGAAAAAAAAAAAAGAAAACCCAACCAAAAACCAAACACCAAACCAAACAAAGAAACCTCCCAAAAATACCCACCAAAACCATTTTGTTTGTACTTATGTCTCATTGGGAAGTTTTGTCATAGGACATGTGACTATAAAATCCACATAATATTTGGATATAAGTGCAACCAGGAGATCCATGGTGAAATCCTGCCATTCTGCTTGTGCTGCTCAGTGGGTAAGTCTATAGACAAAAGCCAGATTTAAAGAGCCCATTCTGCCTGTGTGAGCAGACAGGACTAACAGGACTGTATAAGCAATGCTTTCCCAAGAATTCTTTCATTATCCAAGGTGAATCAGAGCTTAAAGTAAACAGTGAGAAAGCTTCACCCAAATCCGACTGCTAGTGTCCTATATGGCCCCCAGCTTCAACATGGATTTCTTGTCAAGTCCCAGAGGTTATTTCCTTTTTTTTGCTTTGGAGTCAAAGAATTCTCATATCCAAAGCAGAGCCTCATCCTGGAGGCATTTGAAGTGCAGTTCCCACAAATGATCCATGAAACAAATGGTGAGATTCAAGTGAGTGGGATTACTTATGTAGTATATACTACTCAGTGGGTAAGTATACAAAAGCCAAGTTTACAGAGCACAAATATGTTCATGGAAACAAACTCACTGTAAGAAAATTCACCTTGGAGTGTAAACACCAGTTTGCTTTTCTGCCTCAAAAATCCCAACAGGCCTCTTGGCCAATAGCATGTCTGTATCTCAAAGCTTTGTTATAGTAGCATTCCAGCATCTGAAGGGAGCCTACAGGATGGTTGGGGAGGGACTATTGACAAGGTCTTGCAGTGCCAGGACAAGGGGCAGTGGGTTTGAACTGGCAGAGGGGAGGTTTAGACTGGATGTTAGGAGGAAGTTATTTGCAGTGAGGATGGTGAGACACTGGCACAGGTTGCCCAGGGAGGTTGTGGCTGCTCCCTGCCTGGAGGTGTTCAAGACCAGGTTGGAGGAGGCCTTGAGTGAGCTGTACTAGTGGGAGGTGTCCCTGCCTATGGCAGGTGGTTGGAACTGGATGAGTTTTGAGATCCCTTCCAACTTTACCATTCTATGATTCTATGATTAATCAAAGTGCTGAAGTCCCTGCATCATTCTGAGGTACCCACAAGAAAGAGGCAAGAGTTCAAATGTGGAGATGCCTGAAAGCCTTACGTTACTGGGGGATAACCTATTTGGCAATGATGTTTTCTTTAAGAAGCAGAAGAATCAGAGCAGTAGACTGAGGAACAGTCTCACGTTGCCACATTTGGTCAGCAATTACTTTATAAAATATTTCCCATGCTTGAAAAGAAGACTTTATCATAATGTGCAGTAGAACCTGAATATGTTTATTTGAAGTGATGACAACTGCAATTAGGAACTTTCTGGTAACAATAAAATATCACATTTATTAGTCATCAGAACTGTCCAACCAACATGCCCAGTGGGAGATGTCATTTGGAGCACTAAGAGCTTTTCTAAATTAAATTGATATAAAGTAAGTGGTGTGTCATTTTGAGGGTGCTGAGAATTCATTATTTCCATTCCCTTCTGTGGTTTGGAAACAGTCTCTGTTTCACAGCGCTGGGTGCCTTGTCAGAAAAAAAACACAGCTCAGTCCATGTGGGAAAACGATAGAGCTGGGTATTTTAGGCCTGTATCATCCCACCCAAGCTTCTGGCCAAAATCCAGAGATACCCAAGACAGATTTTTCTTTGCTGTGGGGAAAAATTGTGTGATTTTTTTTTTTAAATTTCCCCCCCCCACCCCTGCAAGCTTATCCTGAAAGGTGAAAGTACTTAACTTATTGTAGAATCATAGAATCATGGAATGGTAAGGTTGGAAGGGATCTCAAGGATCATCCACTTCCAAACCCCTGCCATAGGCAGGGACACCTCCCACTAGTACAGGTCACTCAAGACCTCCTCCAACCTGGCCTTGAACACCTCCAGGGAGGGAGCAGCCACAACCTCCCTGGGCAACCTGTGCCAGTGTCTCACCACCCTCACTGCAAACAACTTCCTCCTGACACCCAGTCTACATGTAACCTCTGCCAGTTCAAACCCATTCCCCTTGTCCTGGCATTGCAAGACCTTGTCAATAGTCCCTCCCAGCCTTCCTGGAGCCCCCTTCAGATACTGGAAGGCTACTCTAAAGGCTTCTCCTGGAAGCCTTCTCTTCT
>VWZE01022360.1:107879-123685 GCA_013396675.1 Eubucco bourcierii
CAGAATCCCCTCCCTTGCCCTGCTACCCACACTGCTCTTGCTGCAGCCCAGCACTTGGTTGGCTCTCTGGGCTGCACTCACACTGCTTTTATGTAAAACTGTAGGATTATTTATGTTCTAATATCTTGTTGATAGTGATTTGATTTGCTTAATTTTTCCTCAGTGACATAAGATACTTTCCATTTCTTGTGCTTTACTGGAATATTTTATGAGGATTCGTAGTAACAGGATGAAAGGGAATTGCTTAAGCTCGAGGAGGGTAGATTAAGACCTGAGAGTAGGAAGAAATTCTTGGCAGTGAGTCTGGTGAGACTCTGGAACAAGTTGCCCATGGAGGTCATGAATGCCCCTTCCCTGGAGGTGTTCAAGGCTGAGTTAGATGAGGATTTGAGTGACCTGGTCTAGTGGAAGGTATCCCTGCCCATGGCAGAGGGTTGCAACTAGGTGATCTGGAAGCTCCCTTCCAACCTAAAGCATTCTATGATTCTATGAATAGCTCACTGGCCTTGCTTCTGTTTCCTCTTACTTTGGCTGCAGATAACCATCACACCTCTGAGTTCAACAAAATGTAACTAGAAGCAGAAGAGGCATTGTTTTCTTTTGCATAATTTTCACCATATGGTTTGAGGCATATTCTTGATTCAAATTGTCACTACCTTCAGTGCTTGCATGGTTTTCATTTTTGTTCTATTTCTATGTCTGTACTTTTTGCTCAGGAGATTCATAGCCAGCTGCAAGGCTCCTTTGGGAAGCACCCAAAAGGATTTAGATGAAGGCAGTTCCAAACTCTATTGTATGAATGCATCCAAAGAAAAGTAAGTTGCCTGGTAGAAAGGCCTTGGATGAGAAATTAAACTGGAGGTGGTGAACACAATCTGAATTAACAATCAATACCAGCACAGGATATTTGGAGAGTTACTACAGATCAGCTTTCACATGGAGGCAGCCTACCTTCCTTTAAAGCCAACTTTTCTTTCAGATTCCTCACCAGACCAGGAATAGGCTGCAAAATGTTTCTTTTCTTCTCATTTCAAAATATGATCCAAAGACCATTTAACAGACTTTACAGATGCACAGATTGCATTGAGTTGGAAGGCACTCCCAAAGGGCATCTCATCCTACCCTGCAGTGAACAGGGACACTTCCAACTAGATCAGGCTGCCCAAGGCCACATCAATTCTGATCTTGATTTTCTCCAGTGATAGAGGCCTGAACCACATATCTGGGCAGCCTGTTCCAGTATTTTGCCACTCTAATTGTAAAGAACTTACTCCTTATTACCAACCTAAATCTCCTTTGATCCAGTATAAAACCATTGCCTCTCATCCTATTACTACAAACCCTTCTAAATAGCCCTTCCCCAGACTTCCTATAGGTCCCCTTCAGATATTGAAATGTAGCTATAAGGCCTAGTATCCCTTTGGCACAAGATAATCTTTCATATATATATGTATATATAAAAACCATACAATCACAGAATGGTAAGGTTGGAAGGGACCTCAAGGATCATCCAGTTCCAACCCCCTGCCATAGGCAGGGACACCTCCCACTAGAACAGGTCACTCAAGGCCTCCTCCAACCTGACCTTGAACACNTCCTGTGCTGGGAGCTCCAGAACTGTACACATTACTCCAGATGGGGTCTGTATTTTTTATGTGTCCATCATTTTGTATGTATTTAATATATATTTTATATGTATCCATCATACTAAGACTGAGCTTTATTGCTTTGAGGGCAGAGTATAGCTCTTAGTAACACAATTTTCCTTTAAGTTGAACATAGTTTGCTCTTATCACAGAATCACAGAATGTTTGATGTTGGAAGGAACCTCCAAAGATCATTGAATCCAACCCCCCTGCCAAAGCAGGATCCCTTAGGGTAGCTTGCACAGGAATGCATCCAAGTGGGTTTTGAAAGTCTCCAGAGAAGGAGACTCCACAACCCCCCTGGGCAACCTCTTCCAGAGCTCTGTCACCCTCACTGTAAAGAAGTTTCTTCTCATGTTGAGGTCAAACCTTCTATGTTCCAGTTTGTTTCCATCATCCCTTGTCTTATTACTGTGCACCATGGAAAAGAGATTGGCCCCATCCACTTGGCACCCACCCCTCAGGTATTTATAGACATCAAATCATTAAATGCTATTCTCAACCTATCAGATTTGGTAGAATAGTGTAATTTAAATCTTGATTTTCCCATTCTTTGTATCAAGAGGTCATATAGCAGTAAGAGTCAAGCACACACTAAGATTCAAACACCTCTACTGAATATCCTTACCTATTGAAATAGTAGGAAACAATGTTTTAGAGAAGTGAGATCATTTTAATGAGGAAAAAAAATTGGTTGTTTTTTTTTTCTAAGTATAATAAGCAGATCACTTTTAACTCTTTGTCAGTTTAATTTTCCATACTTCCAGTCCTTACAGCAGCACTTTTCTGTACTTGTTTGTATAATCTGAGTGTAGATGCCCAGAATTCTATGAGTTACTCCTGTTCCTACAGTTGGTTGTTTTGGTTTTTTTTCTCTAGAAAACTTCCACTGATGATGATACCTTTGGTGGCAGAGTTTTCCATTTCTAGATGCTAAATAGCTGTCTGCCTCCCCAGTCTCCATACAAATATTGTTATGGAAAACTGAAGCATAATTTGTTTTCAGTTGTTGGCCACACAGGGATTACCTTTCATTTTTAACTTTTTTGGTTGTCTTGTTTCATTCTTCCTTTATTCTTTTATTTATTATAAATTGGCACTAGAAGATCTAATCTTCTAGTTTCAGTTCTTTATGCTAGAGCTTTATTTCTTCAGTAACATAATTTTTGTAGGTAACTTCTTGGTTCTCACTCTATTATTCAGGTAATTCCAAATTTTTTTCCAAGATTTTAAAATGAGGTTTTAGTGTTGGTAATTATCTGTGAAAGGAAAAACTTGGCTCAGAAACAGCCAGTCTGATGAGCTGGCTTTGTGCCATAGCACTTGGATTCCCAGAGATCCCAGGATGTGGAGGAACTGGAGTGCCTAGGAATCAAAGCTGACCCAGAAACCTTGGCACCTAGATGCTATGGCTCCCACGAGCTTAAAACTCCAGGCTTCATGTCTGTCCAGCCTGAAATTCTGCCACAGTTTTGCTGACCTTAGAGGACCTGGGAGTCTGGACCTTCACATTTGGAAGTCTCAGGGACTTTCTGGGTCATGGGGCCTTGTGAATCCTGAATTCAGTGGCTGTTTACAAAACAGGGAGCCTGCAAATGTCTTTGTGGTGAGCCACATGGTAACCTGGAAGTGATGGTGACGAATCCTCCTTGAAAGGAGATCTCTGTTGCAACTTGGTATTTCAACTCCTTTCAACAATAGAATGAGAGAATCGTAGAATGGTAAGGTTGGAAGGGACCTCAAGGACCATCCAGTTCCAACCCCCTGCCATAGGCAGGGACACCTCCCACTAGTACAGCTCACTCAAGGCCCCATCCAGTCTGGCCTTGATCACCTCCAGGTAGGGAGCAGCCACAACCTCCCTGGGCAACCTGTGCCAGTGTCTCACCACCCTCACTGTAAGCAACTTCCTCCTAACATCCAGTTTCAATCTAACCTCTGCCAGTTTAAACCCTTTACCCCTGGTCCTGTCATTATAAGCCCTTGCCAATAGTCCCTCCCCAGCCTTCCTGTAGCCCCCTTCAGATACTGGAAGGTTACTCTAAGGTCTCCTGGAAGCCTTCTCTTCTGCAGGCTGCAGAGCCCAAACTCTCTCAGCCTGTCCTCACAGCAGAGCTGCTGCAACCCTCTGAGCATCTTCGTGGCCTCCTCTGGACCCACTCCAACACTTCCATGTCCTTCCTGTGCTGGGGGCTCCAGAACTGCACACAGGACTCCAAATTGGGTCTGAGGAGAGCAGAGCCAAGGGGCAGAATCCCCTCCCTTGCCCTGCTGCCCACACTGCTCTTGCTGCAGCCCAGCACTCAGTTGCTGTCTGGGCTGTGTGTGCACACTGCCTTACAATAGCATTACAATAATAATTTGGAATTATTTTAAGTGAAAATGGATTTGGAACAGTGTTAAGCAAGTTACCTTGAAGTGTCTCTGCAACTTTCTGTATGCTTTGCTCTGAGAAACACTGATATGTGGAGGAAGGGCAGTTGAGTAATCTTGCAATAGCTCAAGAAGTTTGATTTCAATTCTTGCTCTGAATTTGCCCTAGAGAGCAAGATGTGTCCTTGATTTTTGATGACTCTGAGGTTACTTTCACAGAAGGATATATGCAGATGTGTGTGCAGAGTGTCTTTGTGTTGAAATTCCACACTGAGCATAATTCTACTTCCCTTAAAATCAGCTGGAGTTTGGCAACTGATTTCATTTGCGACATGAATGTTTGTTGGGAAATAAACAGACACTTTTGGTATGTCAAGCTTGTGTCTCTTCCTAAGGCTTCTGAGGCTTGTTGCTTTTTAAAACTGGAATGTGAGTTGTATAATTTATGGACAGAAACTAAAAGGAAAGAGAATGCCTGAAAAAAAGTGACAAGATCATTAGAGTTCCAGTAATGTGGGAGCTTACTGGCCTTGGTTGGCTTTTGGTTTGTTTTTTTTTTCCTTAAAGGACCAAAACACTGTCTTTAGCCTGGGTACAGATACAGAATGTTGCCCTTCCCCAGTATTTTGGATTACCAGAACTTTATGTGGGCGAAAGTCATGTTCAGTGACCAGATCGGGGTTCAAGTTCAAGCTGGATTAGCCTCCAACACTCAGATATTTACTGTATCTTCGTATTTTAATGCTTATTGGGTAAGAACTGGAGCAACCTCTTTACTACACAAAATCTGGGCTAATAATCCTTTGGGGAAATCATTTTGTCCTTGAGATTCTATTTTTTTTTTTCCCCTGAGGAACCAAGAAATTTGTCATTTTATAAGGAGACCTTAGAGTAGTCTTCCAGTATCTGAAGGGGGCCTACAGGAAGGCTGGGAAGGGACTATTGACAAGGTCTTGTAATGACAGGACAAGGGGCAATGGGTTTGAACTGGCAGAGGGGAGATTTAGACTGGATGTTAGGAGGAAGTTCTTTACAGTGAGGGTGGTGAGACACTGGCACAGGTTGCCCAGGGAGGTTGTGGCTGCTTCCTCCCTGGAGGTGTTCAAGGCCAGGTTGGAGGAGGCCTTGAGTGAGCTGTGCTAGTGGGAGGTGTCCCTGCCTATGGCAGGGGGTTGGAACTGGATGGTCCTTGAGGTCACTTCCAACCTTACCATTCTATGACTCTATGATTCTATGATTCTACAACTCTATGATTCTATGACTTTATGATTCTGTGATTCTACAACTCTATGATTCTATGATCTTTTTAAATTGTCAAAGCAAATAGTGTCCCAAAATATCTATTGGCTAAGATTATATTCAGCAACATTAAAGTTGAAGTTAAAGCTGATGTTAAGAACAAACTCAACACTAATCTCTTAAACAAAGCAGCCAGTGAACATTAGTAGTTAGCTTTAAAATTAGCTCAGGTGGTTATAGGTCATCTTAAACTACAGATAAAGGTACAGGGCATGTTCAGTGAAAGCAACAGCTAAGTCTGTTGTCACCCTAAACAGGGATAAGATCACATCTCTCACTATTTGCTAATCAAAACTGTCACTAAACAGGGATAACATCATATCTCTCACAATTTGCTAATCCAAACTGTCACAGAATTACAGAATTAACCAGGTTGGAAAAGACTGCTGAGGTCATCCAGTCCAACCTTTCACCTAACCCTTCTGATTAACAAACCCATGTCACTAAGTGCCTCATGCAGCCTTCTCTTAAACACCTCCAGGGATGGGGACTCCACCACCTCCCTGGGCAGCCCATTCCAATGCCAATCACTCTTGCTGGGAAGAACTTCTTCCTAACATCCAACCTGAACCTGCCCTGGCACAACTTGAGACTGTGTCCCCTTGTTCTGTTGCTGGGTGGATGGGAGAAGAGAGCAGCCCCACCTGGCTACAACCTCCTTTCAGGTAGTTGTAGAGAGCAATGAGGTCACCCCTGAGCCTTCTCTTTCTAGATGTATTTAAGAACCTTAGTCCTACCTTTATGCTGGTAAGGTATGAGATAAAGGATGGAGGACCAAATGCCTCCATCTGAGAAAGGACATGTGGTTTTTCTCATGCTTCACGTTAGTGTTCTATTCATTGGACCAAGCCATCAAGATCAGAAAAGTGTCAATGTGTTTTTTGCCTATAGTAGAATATATAAAGCCTAATCACAACTTTTAAAGAATATTTAGAATCATAAAATGGTTTAGGTTGGAAGGGACCTCAAAGATCATCCAGTTCCAAGCCCCTACCATAGGCAGGGACNGGCCCCTTCAGATCCTGGAAGGCTACTCTAAGGTCTCCTGGAAGCCTTCTCTTCTGCAGGCTGCAGAGCCCCAACTCTCTCAGCCTGTCCTCACAGCAGAGCTGCTGCAGTCCTCTGAACATTTTTGTGGCCTCCTCTGGACCATCTCCAACAGTTCCATGTCCTTCTTGTGTTGGGGGCTCCAGAACTGCACATTGAGTGTCCTCTGTGAAAAGAATATATTTGGGCTGCTGCTGCCAAGTATGTAAAGGCAGATCTATTCAAATCATGTTTCCAACTATCTAAGCAGTACAAAGGAGTGAATCATATTTCTGTATTGTAGTATTTCCTGGTGAGTTATAAATGCCATGCCTGAAGTGCTGGAACACAGACTCTGAGTTCAAACATTATTCTCAAGACTGTGCATTAGGATGCACATGCCTAAGTGTCTTATTAGATAGGGATCTAAATTAGTAATGTGCTTTGTGATTACATAGCTAATGAGGCAGCTAGAGAAGCAGCAGAAAATTCTGAGCAAAACAAGGCACAAAAAAAGAAAATAGGCAGCATCAAAGTCAAAAATGTAAATAATTCTGATGATATTGCTTTTGTAAAGCACTTTGTTCATTTGTTCTTCCTCTTAGAAACATGATTCAGATCAGGTCTTACTTCTGCTTGCTGCATGCAATACTGCAAAGCACCCAATAAGGAAAAGTTAAGCAAGGAAAACACCAATCACAGATTTCCTGAGAGTTTACTTTGTGCTGTCTGTCTGCATTAATAGATGTCAAACTATTTGATTATCATTAATTGGATTTTAGGAAAGTTTACAATTTCAGAGGACCTGGCTAAGAATTCTTTGCATTATTGACAAAGCTTTGTTCTGCTTTCCATCATTTGAAATAAACAGTTAGCAAATGTCTTTCTCTGCAGCTGTTTTCTGTATTATGTTAAGGAACATTAAAGGGAGAACATTAATTTGAGGATTTTCCTCTATAAATTTTGTGCAGCAAGTTACCAAATTCTGATAGATAAATGTGGACTTTTTTTTTCCTGACTATATTAGAGAAAAAGAATTCTGTATAACCTTTATGTATACATATATGTATATATATATGTCCTATGAGGACAGGCTGAGGGAGTTGGGGCTCTGCAGCCTGGAGAAGAGAAGGCTTCGAGGGGACCTGATAGTAGCCTTCCAGTATCTGAAGGGGGCTACAGGAAGGCTGGGGAAGGATTATTTACAAGGTCCTGCAATGACAGGACAAGGGGCAATGGGCTTAAACTGGCAGAGGGGAGATTTAGACTGGATGTTAGGAGGAAGTTCTTTACAGTGAGGGTGGTGAGGCACTGGAACAGGTTGCCCAGGGAGGTTGTGGATGCTCCCTCCCTGGATGTGTTCAAGGCCAGATTGGATGAGGCCTTGAGTGAGCTGTACTAGTGGGAGGTGTCCCTGCCTATGGCAGGGGGTTGGAACTAGATGATCCTTGAGGTCCCTTCCAACCTTACCATTCTATGATTCTATGATATATGTTGATATGAATGGGAATTGTGATTATTTAATCTAGATGACACATAAACAAGGAATTTCGATGCAGAATTGACTAAGCATGACATGGTTGCTATGGAGTAAGCAAATTATGACTGCTATGGAAAATAGACTCAGAGGTTTGGGGGGAAGCTGGTTGTGGAGTTGTATGTAAAGAAATTGCAATCATAATATTTATCTGGGTTTCAGAATGACAGAGATAAAATGAATTGCCTGCTCTCTTCCATTACACTAAGAAATATTCTGTCACACAGACCTAGACCCTAGCTGGATCTTTCTTAAAAGTCTATCCAGCTTGCAGGGCAAAGTGTGTTGTCCATGTGCTCCTTGTCTGTTTGCCCAAAGAGAAGATTCATTCTTGGAGTTGCCTCCACCTGAGATTCCAGTTAAAGCATCAGGCCACTCAGTCCTGGGCTGGGTCTAGGCAGTGAGATAGGTGTTACAGAATCACAGAGTCACAGAAACATGCAGGCCCCTCAGGATCACCAAGTCCAACCTAGAACCCTACTCTACAAGATTCACCTTAAACCATGGCCTCAAACACCACATCCAAACCACACATCTTAAACACATCCAGGGTGGGTGACTCCACCGCCTCCCTGGGCAGCTCATTCCAGTGCCTGACCACTCCCTCCATGGAAAACATTTTCCTAATGTCCAAAGTGTTCTCTACAGTCCCAACCTCCTGATGATTTCCTAGCGGGAGAGCATATTGGATGCAAGGATGCCCAGGTGCAGTCAGAGGGAAGGGAGTAGCACAGAGGGTACTGTCCCCTGGCAGGGAGGGATCTGTATTCAAGAGATCTGTATTCAGATACTGGAAGGCCACTCTAAGGTGTCCTGGAAGCCTTCTCTTCTCTTCTCCAGGCTGCAGAGCCCCAACTCTCTCAGTCTGTCCTCACAGCAGAGCTGCTCCAGCCCTCTTAGCATCTTTGTGGCCCTCCTCTGGACCCGCTCCAACACTTCCATGTCCTTCCTGTGCTGAGGGTTCCAGAACTGCACACAGTACTCCAGGTGGGGTCTGACGAGAGCAGAGTAAAGGGGCAGAATCCCCTCCCTTGCCCTGCTGGCCACGCTTCTCTTGATGCAGCCCAGGACTCGGTTGCTGTCTGGGCTGCATGTGCACACTGCAGGCTCATGTTGAGCTTTTCATCAACCCAGACTCCAAGGTCCTTTTCCTTAGGGCTGCTCTCATCCATTCCCCACCCAGCCTGTATTTGTGCTTGGCATTGTGCCTACCCAGGTGCAGGACCTTACACTTGGCCTTGTTGAATGTCATGAGGTTGGCCTGGGCACANTTTGAAGCACTTGTTGCAGTCAACAGAAACATCTTTCAGCAAAGCTGAAATAAATACAGCTAATCTTTCCTTTCCTTTCAGCAAAGTTGAAATAAATACAGTTAATATTTCCTTTCAGCTTCACAGAGATGCTCAAGTGACTATACCACTTTGGAATACCATCTGTTATAATTTAAGCATCTAATGTTTTTCTACTATGGGTATAGTCATGCCATTCTCTTTCAGGAACAGTTCCCACTGAAATCAGGAGAATTTTAGTCTGAGCAAGTCCTTTTAAGTTTTTGTATTGTGAAATATCTGTCAATAATCCCTTTTTTTATTCAGAGAAATACACAGCTTCAGTGTTGTACTTTGCTGATTTGTTGCTATTAAACTTAGACTCCATTTCTTAGCACATCCTTTCTAAATTAACATCTGGAAGCTCAAAACAGATCCAGTTTGAAAATGAGGTGGCTGGAGAAACTCTTCCCATCTAGTGGTGCTCAGGGTTACATTGAATTTGCTTCCTGGAGCAGGAATGTTAAGGCAGGGGAATGGCTTTCATATGTTTACAAATGGTGCATGAAAAGCATCACCGTTCAGCCTTGTTTGGGTAAGTTAGACCCACAGGTTGTATACTCAGCAAGGATTTTTCCTGTCATGAGAGAGGATAAGCTCATCAGATCCATTAGGTCAGAGGTTGAATAGGAAAGGCAAGAGACCATGCAAGAGTTCCCACCACTGTGCCCTACTTGTAAATAAATAGAAGACTTCAGTCTCCACCACTATCAAGTCTTCTCTTTTCACAAACACTTAAATGAGAAGCACAAATAGGTTGGACTTCTGGTTTTGGTTTTTGGTTTTTTTTTTTTTTTTTCTTTTAAATGATAAAAAGACACCTACAGACCTTATTCTGTTTGCCTGGGCCTGTCTCCCTTTCTTTACCATTTGTGATGATTGATTGCTTCTGTGTTTCATCAATTAAAAATGTTTTAGAGTACAAAGTCTTCAGCATGTTTAATAGAGTCTGGTTAAGTAAACATCCTCCACCAAAGCAGCACAAGCAGAGCTTAAAATAAATACTGCTACTGTGCCAAGTTCATAATTGCTTGCACATTTAGCACTTTACCATGTCCTAGGCATAGTCATAAAAAACATTTCTGTGCTTCAGCTGTCATGAAACTATAGCCATTTAGCTTTAATTTTTTGAAATATTTGATTTTTTTCCAGTTTATATCATAGAATTTCTTTCAAAGGACTGAAAGCTAAGCCTAAAGGCTTTGTCAACAAAGTGCCCATGTAAGAGCATTGACACTTCTTCCTGTCAGTTGAATAAGTTTTCAAGGCTACAACACGAAAAGATGTAAAGCTCCTGTCACTCCTAGTGCTACCAGCTTTATTGGAAAGGCAGACTTCTGTCTGTTATTTTATTTCAAGTTATATAAAGCTATTATGGTTAGGTGATAGATACCTGTTACACCAAAGATAACTGACCTGGGTGTTTCCATAACACATCACTGAAAATCAATTATATTTTGTTGGCTATGAATACTTAATACAAATCTTTTATGCAGGAGAATTTCTGCATTAAAATCACAGCAACTTTTAAAAGGGAAAATACTTATCATAGAATCATAGAATGGTAAGGTTGGAAGGGACCTCAAGGATCATCCAGTTCCAGCCCCCTGCCATAGGCAGGGACACCTCCCACTAGTACAGGTCACTCAAGGCCTCCTCCAACCTGGCCTTGAACACCTCCAGGCAGGGAGCAGCCACAACCTCCCTGGGCAACCTGTGCCAGTGCCTCACCACCCTCACTGCAAACAACTTCCTCCTAACATCCAGTCTAAATCTCCCCTCTGCCACTTCAAACCCATTGCCCCTTGTCCTGGCATTACAAGACCTTGTCAATAGTCCCTCCCAAGCCTTCCTGGAGTCCCCTTCAGATCCTGGAAGGCTACTCTAAGGTCTCCTGGAAGCCTTCTCTTCTCCAGGCTGCAGAGCCCCAACTCTCTCAGCCTGTCCTCACAGCAGAGCTGCTGCAGCCCTCTGAACATCTTCATGGCCTCCTCTGGACCCACTCCAACAGTTCTGTGTCCTTATACTAAGGAAATACATAAATTATAGAACTGACAGCTTCCAAATTTAAGACACTTGATACTGCTAAAATAATGACTAAAGCACCTAAGAACAGCTTTATATAGAGCCTAATGTAATGTCTGTAAAAGAAATTAATAATACTCTTGGAAACACAGTGACAAAACAAGGTATAAAGTTGCTAAGTGCTAACACAATGGTAAAAAGTAAGACATCAACTGAGAAATGTGCTGAGTATCACAGATTCTCTTTGTCAGTGACTACTGACTGCAGGAAGGAATGCCTGCCAAAAGGTTTGAAAAGCCATCAATGGCTCTTTTTGATACAAATGGTTTGTGAGTGCTAAAGAGAACAGACTTTCAGAACAGAGACACTCAACTTTTCTAGACAATCAAGCCTTAAGCAGGCAGACTTTGCCTGAGCCTCTGCAGGAACCCAAGGTAATATTGCTGTGGGTCATGTAGTACAATCTTGCATTTGTAGCCTTGGAATGTGGCCTGCAGTTCAGATCCTCAATAACTTTTCACTTTACCAGGGTGTGTGTTTCACAAGTTAGATTATATCTTAGGCACCCAGCACATCTAGTAAAGTTGAGTTAAGTTCAACATCCCAGGCTTGCCTAACCCTAAACCTTGAGGAAATTTGGGGTTGGGAGTAAGCATATACAAATGGAATGGCTTTGGCTGCAGTGCTCCTGGAGCATCTGCCAGGGTGCTCCAGCATTTATCTGTCATCTGTGTCTAGCTTTTTTTTCCCCTAAAATTATCCAACTACTCTATTCTCCATCACTGCTGAAAACTAAATTTTCAATCTTCTTGTCTAGAGCAAGGATATAATTTTTTTCCCTAGCAGTTGCTGAGAAATGTAATTTAAAAAAAAAAAAAAAAAGAAAAAAAAATCAGAAGGAAGTTCTGAAGAAAAGGCAGTTGGGGGTTGGACTCAGTGATGTCTTTGGGTCCCTTCCAACTCCTAACATTCTGTGATCCTGTGAAATGTTTCCCTTCCACATTTAGATTTAGTTTAAATCTAAGTTCCACTTTTTTTGTCCATACACTGTTTCAGCTTCCATGTCTCTTTCATATTCCCCCCTACCATTTCTTTGGCCTTCTGAAATTCAAATGTGTTCATGTGTTTAATAAATGCCAAAAATTAAAACCAATAATAGCTATGTTATTAGATGGTGACTAGAGGTTTTGTGCCCTGTGTAACTTCCTTCAGATTTGAAAAGTTCTCATGCTTTAGGCTGGAATTGGAAATATAAAGCATCTGATGTGTGTGGAAGAGAATTAACTATCAAAAATACAGACTGCTGTAAGAATGTGCACAATTCTGAAGCTCCCAGCACAGGAAGGACATGGAAGTGTTGGAACCACTCCAGAGGAGGCCATCAAGATGATCAGAGGGCTGCAGCCGCTCTGCTGTGAGGACAGGCTGAGAGAGTTGGGGCTCTGCAGCCTGGAGAAGAGAAGGCTTCCAGGAGACCTTAGAGTAGCCTTCCAGGATCTGAAGGGGGCCTACAGGAAGGCTGTGGAGTGACTATTGACAAGGTCTTGTAATGACAGGACAAGGGGAATGGGTTTGAAGTGGCAAAGGGGAGATTGAAAGTGGATGTTAGGAGGAAGTTGTTTACAGTGAAGGTGGTGAGACACTGGCACAGGTTGCCCAGGGAGGTTGTGGAGCACAGAAGCACATTATGGGATCTTTGATCCCATTCAGTGATTCTGTGCTCCACAACCTCCCTGGAGGTGTTCAAGGCCAGGCTGGAGGAGGCCTTGAGTGACCTGTTCTAGTGGGAGGTGTCCCTGCCTATGGCAGGGGTTTGGAACTGGATGATCTTTGAGGTCCCTTCCAACCTTACCATTCTATGATTCTATGAATTCCTCCTGATTATATTTATGATATGTCTGACCAAGCCATTTGCAAGCAGAGTGTTCTTGATTTGAATTCCAGACATTAAAATTGTTATATTAAGCAATGGGTTTTTTAAATATACATTAAATACTAAAGTTGAGAAGGTCTTAAGCATGCAATAACCACTGGCAAAACTTAAAATTAGGTGGGGAAAAGTTTCCATATTTCACGAGCCTCCATTTGTTTGGTTGGAATTGGATCATGATTCTTGCAGGCAATTGTTACACTTCTTTACTGTGGTAACAGAAGGATTTATGACATCGTTGGGGGAAAAAAAATTAGAGTAGTTAAATTAAAAAAAAACAACCCACATTAAATGTTGCAGTTTCATAGCTGTGCAGTGACGCAGTGCATTTGCTTGAAGACAACTGCTGAAGCACTACAACTACCCCAAAAATGAGTAGTAGCAGCTCAGGCCCTTTTGCAATTAAGTGACAAACAGGGAGGACACCTCTCAGGCTGCAGACTGTAAACTTTTAATGTGCTTGTGGCTGGACATTGCTGTCAGGCATCCTCTCCCTCAACCCTGTCAGGGCACCCACTCCCTAAAACCTGCCAGGACACCCAGGGCCCTCTCTGAATTGCTGTTCTGCATCTCCTAAGACCCCATCTGGAGTCCTGTGTGAAGTTCTGGAGCCCCCAGCACAGCAAGGACATGGAACTGTTGGAGTCAGTCCAGAGGAGGTCACCAAGATGCTCAGAGGGCTACAGCAGCTCTGCTGTGAGGACAGGTTGAGAGAGTTGGGGCTCTGCAGCCTGCAGAAGAGAAGGCTTCCAGGAGACCTTAGAGTAGCCTTCCAGGATCTGAAGGGGGCCTACAGGAAGGCTGTGGAGGGACTATTGACAAGGTCTTGCAATGCCAGGGCAAGGGACAATGGGTTTGAAGTGGCAGAGGGGAGATTTAGACTGGATGTTAGGAGGAAGTTGTTTGCAGTGAGGATGGTGAGACACTGGAACAGGTTGCCCAGGGAGATTGTGGCTGCTCCCTCCCTGGAGGTGTTCAAGGCCAGGTTGGAGGAAGTCTTGAGTGACCTGTTCTAGTGGGAGGTGTCCCTACCTATGGCAGGGGGTTGGAACTAGATGATCCTTGATGTCCTTTCCAACCTTACCATTCTATGATTCTATGATTCATTTCAACATCCCACAGATAACTGCATATCCACAACTGCAACTATGTTGTATTGCTGTTAGGGATTTGGTCTGTGCTGAAGAAAAAAAATCTGTCTAAAAAAAAACTTGCATGGAAAAGCCAGTATGAAATCATGAAATCCACATAAAAATTGATTGCACTATAATTTAATCTCCTCTACGATTAAATTGATCAAGGAATTGATCTCTTCTGTATTGCACAGATAATTTTGTGCTACAGTTGAGTGTCCCAACCTTTTTCAATCTAAATGCCCCCTGTGCCATACTTACTTTTCTTAGAGGGGTCAGAACTGTCCTCATGGCACCCTCCCTCAGGAAGAACAGCATTATTTTCTCTCTGGTTATTGAGGGAATGAGAAATTAAATTACTTTCTCAAGGAATCTGATAAAACAGAAAAAGGAATCCCAGTGTCATGAAACTCTAGACAGCAGTGTTAACCACCAGACCACCAAAGCTCAGGCCTGAGGGGGGGGAAAAAAAATTTAAAAAAAAAAAAATCAAGCTTAATGTTTCAAATTGAAACTGGAAGGACTTCCCAATCCTTTCCACTGTTACTCTCCAGCAGAGCTGCACAGGACCTCGTGCATCAGATAACTAAAAGCAAAAGCTCTGAAGGATATAAAGTAAGAGGTATTGCAGAGGACCACCTGATGTCAGCTGGGACAGCAAGGAGAGGACTTTCTGGTGAGAACTGCATGTTGTGCCAGCTTCCACATGTGTCCTCAGCACAGTGTCTGTGTCAGTAAGAGTTTGTTAAAAAGCCATTTGCAAGGCCCTCTCTAATCAGACTTGCTCTTGACATTTGCAGACCACATCAGGAGAAGCAAATGCAAAAAACAATGAATCTGAAAGTGTAAAAAGGCTTTTTTAAAATAGCCTGGGTGGTTTGTGTTTGTGGAGTGGGTGGCCCAGGGGAGACTGGCAGCTTCCATCAGTAACAAGTGCAGTAGTCAGAGCCACTTGAGTACAGCACTGCCCAGGAATAGTGGCTAAACAGCACACCTTGCACCCTCTCATGACAAATGGACGATTGAGTGGGACAGACAAGTTGCTTGGTATCTTAATTAGTGCATTTAACTCTGGATAAGGGGAAGACAAGAAAGTAGAGACTGTTCAGACACACTGAGTTAACAGGACAAGTGAGAGGCTATCCAGAGTGCCTTTCACAAGAAAAGCTTAATCCATCTTACAGTCTTCCCTTGCCCAGCTATGAAATTAATTCTCAGCTTTAAAATCTGTGAAATTTAATCTGTATTCAGAAGTACCACAGCAGCTAATTTGGTACTGTTAGCATGGATGTGGGACGTAGGTATAAGAAGCACAGGGAATGGGTGAGGGCTTTTTGGTTGGGGTTTTGTGGCTTCTTTCTTTCTTTCTTTCTTTCTTTCTTTCTTTCTTTCTTTCTTTCTTTCTTTCTTTCTTTCTTTCTTTCTTTCTTTCTTTCTTTCTTTCTTTCTTTCTTTCTTTCTTTCTTTCTTTCTTTCTTTCTTTCTTTCTTTCTTTCTTTCTTTCTTTCT
>VWZE01022363.1:252-31534 GCA_013396675.1 Eubucco bourcierii
TTTCTGGGAAGGTTATTGTGTTTCTGTATTTAACTTGTCTATGTCTGTAACTATTCCTGTCTATTGTCTCTATCTGCTTGTATATTGTGCTAAGCTGTAAATAGAGCTTCAGTCCTTCACTTCCAGTCAGCTTAGTCTAGTCTGGGTGATTTTTCATAGTGAGGAGGGGCAGGTAACTCCCAGACACTGATACTGAAGGTGGTGAGATCTTGGCCCAGGTTGCCCAGAGAGGTGGGAGATGTCTCATTCCTGGCACCACTGCAGGTCAGGTTGTTTGTGGCTCTGAGCAACCTGCTCTAGTTGCAGATACCCCAGCTGACTGCAGGGAGTGGATGAGCTTTGAATGTCCCTTCCCACCCAAACCAAGCTGTGACTCTGTGAAAATCCACACAAGCTTCCAGTCCTGGAGCAGGGAAGACATGGGGCTGGGGGTAGCTCAGGAGCTTCTGACGAGCAGGGAGAGACAGGGAGGACTCAGAAGCACTGCTGAAAAGGCAGGCAGGCAAATCTTGTCTCAGCAAGGAGCAGGCAACAGATAAACACCATGACTAATATGTTCCCCTTGCACTCTGCTGCACGAGTCAAGTCTTACTGGAACTGGATATTGCTGCTGGCATGCAGCCAGTGGCGTTTATCAGGGCGATTACAGTGCTCCTATAGGCAGCCACACACCTTGCCCTCCACCTCCAAAACAAGGCTGTGCTCTCCTCCTCCAAGAACTCAAAGTACAAGATAAATATTATTTACCCTTTCGTGGTTTGTTTTTTTTTTTTCCCTCTTTCCTTTCCCCAGTCCTCAACCAATAACCGTGGCTGATCCAGCCCCAGGGGCTGGCAGAAGCGCAGCCAGAGTGGACACTGAGTACCTGGCACATTCACCACCTGGTTCTCCTGGCTGGCATTTCCACAGCAAGATTCACAGATTCATGGAATGCACCTTAAAAATCATCTCCTTCCAACTCCATGCTGTGGGCAGGGACACCTTCCACTAGTCCAGGTTGCTCAAAGCCTCATCCAACACGTCCCTGAACATCACCAGGAAGGGGGCATCCACAACCTCTCTGGGCAATCCTGTTCCCCAGGGAGTGTCTCTCTACCCTCACTGTTAAGAATTTCTTCCTGCTCTCCAGTCTAAATCTGCCCAGACAAAGCAAAGAAAATCTCCAGTTGGATTTCCAGGAGCAGGTCAGTTGGCTGCAGGCACTCTTGGATTACAGGGGAAAAGAAAAAAAAAAAAAAAAAAAAAAAAAAAAAAAACAAAGAAAAAAAAAAAAAAAAAAAGGGGAAAAAAAAAAAAAAAAAAAAAAAAGCAGCCGAAGGAACATCACTCCGGTTGTAGCTCTGACTTATTGTTCTCTCGGTGCCTGCAGCGATTTTGTTTTTGAAGAGCTGAGAACAGAGTGTACCGAGTGCGGCTGGCACACGAACTTGATGTGCTGACAGCAATTTGTACTCAGATTAAAAACGGAGAAAGGGGGGTGGGGGTTGGAGGGGGGGGGGAAGGTTGTAACAAAAGCTGGAATGCCGAATTTGCACTGCAGCCTGAGTTTTAGGGACCAAACCTGGGAATTAAGGTCTGTAAAACTTTAAACCTGTCAAAAAATCCCTTTCAGAACTCCAGCATGGATATGCCTGCTCCTGAAGGCATGGCTCCTTACATCTTAATTCCAGGAGGTGAGGCACTTCCCAAACATAGAGTTGAGAGAAACCATCACAGCCTTGCCCCAGGGTGGGCTGCCATGCCCTATGCTGTCCCCATCACTGTCATGACATCTCCATATATGCTCTGAAGTCCCCATGGCTGCCCTGATGTCCTCAACACAGTGCCCACTGTAAAGAACATTGTCCTGTCTGGAGTAATAGATTCACAGAATCATAGAATGGGAAGGTTGGAAGGGACCTCAAGGATCATCCAGTTCCAACCCCCTGCCATAGGCAGGGACACCTCCCACTAGCACAGGGCACTCAAGGCCTCCTCCAACCTGGCCTTGAACACCTCCAGGGAGGGAGCAGCCACAACCTCCCTGGGCAACCTGTGCCAGTGTCTCACCACCCTCACTGCAAACAACTTCCTCCTAACATCCACTTTCAATCTCCCCTCTGCCCCTTTAAACCCATTGCCCCTTGTCCTGTCATTACAAGACCTTGTCAATAGTCCCTCCCCAGCCTTCATACAATGGTTTAGGTTGGAAAGCACCTTAAAGATCATCTAATTCTAACCCCTTGCCATGGGCAGGGACACCTTCCACTAGACCAGGTTGTTCAAGGCCTCATCCACTCTGGCCTTGAACACCTCTAGGGAGGAGGCATCCACAACCTCCCTGGGCAACCTGGGCCAGTGTCTTACCACTCTAAAAAATTGCTTCCTAATCTCCAGTCTCAATCTCCCCTACTCAGGCTTCAATCCATTCCCCCTCATCCTATCACTACAAGTTCTTGTAAAGAGTCCCCTTTTGACGATATTTAAGGTCCCTTCCAACCTAAACAATTATGACATTCTATGACATACTGCTAAAAAACAAACAAACAAACAAACAAACACCTATTTGCACCCAAAACTGCAAGGTTGCCTGCTGCTGCTTCTCCTCATCTTCTCACAGGGATGTATTTAAGGGGCTCTGACTCCTCGATGCATGGAGCTGTATAGGTCTGAATGAATTAAAGGCCACATGAGCTGCAAACGAGCAGCTGGCAGGGCTGTTGGTGGGATCAGCAAAGCATTCCCCATCTCCACGAAGAAATTCTTTGCTGTAAGAGTGGTCAGGCATTGGAGCAGGCTGCCCAGGGAGGTGGTAGAGTCACCATCCCTGGAAGTGATCAAAAAACAAGTAGATGTGGCACTTCAGAACATGATTTAGCGGTCACAGAGGTGCTGGGTAGAAGGTTGGACTTGGTGATCTTAGAGGTCTTTTCCAACCTTAATGATTACAAGATTTCTGTCCTGCCAAAGCAGCACCAAGTCCACAGGATGACTGAGCCAGCAGAGTATCCATCTTCACAATCTGCTTGCAGCACTTGTTCTGATGAGTGCATTCCTTTGTGAAAGGTAAAGCAAAAAACAGAGGGACACCAGGTTGTGTGGCATCACATGCATGGGGAACCTCCTTACTTGTCTCCTCATGCCCTTTCAGAGAGGTGATTCCTGGCTGGTGTCCCTCCACCCTCCGCCTCAGCCTCCTCCCAAGCCATTAAAGCAATAGCATGTTCCAGAAAACATCAATCTGTGATGGGAACAACCACAGAGGGACCAGGGCTCTCCCTGCCCTCCACACTCAACACAGTGCTGCCTGTGAAATGTTCAGAGTATAGAGCAATGCTGGACCAGGGATGGATTCAATGATATTTACTCTTGATTTAATCTCTGGGACAGCAGAGCCAGCTTGAAGAACAGCTCACTGCAGGAGAGGTAGACAGCCAAATCTAAGTCAAAACCACCTTTCCTTACAAGAAAAGCTCACCAGAAGCAGCAGCTATTCAAGGAGGTGAGTTTTATGAGCTGCCACAGCTCAGATCCAATTTCTCCTTTGCTGAAGGGAGTTAATCTTTGTATACAGGATGCCTGAAAGTAAATGCCTCTTGCATGGAGTGAGCTGTGTGTCTGTGTTCAAGTGGTACTTGGGAAGGAAAAACAACTCCACAGGCCTGGATACCTCCATCCAGCTCCATGAAATCTCTGCTCCAGAAAGGTGATCAGAGCAGGCAGAGCCCAGCAGACCCAAGCTCCTCATCTTCCCACCTCAGCTGAAACCACTCCAGGCACAGCAACCCTCCTGTATTCATTTCCTTTGCCCCTCAAAAGGAGGATGAAAAAAGGCTCCTTTCTATAAAAGGTGCACTAAAGGTCACCAAAGCTACCATCAGCATCAGAACAAGGACCCAAAGAAGGTGCTGAGTGCCTGTACGGGTGCCAAAAACACTCATCAAGGGATGGCATTCAGGAAGGACATTGCTGCTTCTGAGGTTTTGGAAGCAAGGCAGAGTCAAGAGTTTTTAGGAGCTGCCACATCCTGGAGTGGCTTGGACATGGTGACAGATGTAGAAAACTGAGATGGTAGAGCCTTGAAACCCCATGGGGGTCTGCTCCCTTCATCCTACCTCGAGCTGAGCAACACCAGGGCTTTCAGGAACATGTTTGCCAACGTGGCTAAGAAACCAGAGCACAGGTTATGTTCAGATGCTCCCAGGGCTTGAGGTTTTCCAACTACCCTTCCCACCAGCAGCTCTGGGGCTATGCTGAAGAGAGCTCAGAGCAGCATACCTGAGCAGGCACTGAGAATCCCACTGCTCTCCCCAGCCCCTCTCCATCCTGTCCAGCCTCCAAATTGAAAAAGAAGCATATCCCATCAGGATGCACATGCACCTTCCACCTCTATAGCACTGGGTTGCTCTGGGGCAGGCTTAATCCTCCAGGGCCCATCACTCACTTTCCACTGTAGCACCTTCATTAGGGTTGGAGTAACCTTCTCCCTTCCTCTTGATCCTCCGGATTATTCCTCCATCCTCAAACAAGTCCTCACCTTTGAAGTCAAGCAGCTCAACCTAAAAAAAATAAAATAAAAAAAAAAAAATCACATCACAAAGCAAAGGTGGGCAGAGTTCAGAGAGGAGGAGAAGGAAGAAGACAATCACAGCAACAGAAGAGCTACAAAGCAGCAGTTCATTCTCCATACAGCTGACAGGCAGAAGTTGCCCATAAAAAACGGTTTCAAGCCACAGCATAATCCATCCAATTTATTAGAAACTGGGACACTTGCAGTACCTGAAGCTTTGCACAGAGTAACAGCAAAAATAAGTTTATTAAAGCCTGCCCAGGTGCAGGTTGCTGCTGGTTGATGCTGTGAAAGCTGCCCAGGACCAATGTGGCCAGGAGCTTTCCCTCCTAAGACCATCTTTGACCCACTGCTCTCCCAGCCCAGCTTAGTCCCTACTCAGCTTGGAAAGACAGAGCTTTAATTTAGGACAGATTTCCTCCCTTCCCATCGCCTTGTCCCGACCAGCACTGCCCAGCCAGCTCACTCTGCCAAAACTTTGGCTCTCCTACCACCGGGCAGCACTCATTAGACTCAATCACCCAGAGGCATTTCCCAGCTGCTTTCTCCCTCCCATGTGCATTTTTAAACTAGGAATCTGCCTGCTCTCCCTGCCCCCACCCTGTCCACCTCCCCAGCACTGGGGCTCTCCCCAGCTGCAGTTTCAGTTCCAGCCTCCCAGCTCAGACACACATTTCTGAGAAAGCCCTGGCAGCAGTTCTTGGAGCAGAGGGACACGTTTCAGGAATCTAAGCTGGTTTTTCTGTGTTGTTGTTTGTTTTAGAGATTTTTTTTTTTTTTTTTTTTTTTCCTGTGTTGTNNNTTTTTTTTATTCCTGAGCTGGTTGGCAAGGCAGGAAGGGAGTGAGGGAGCTCATCCACACACTGGCTTTACTTGCCTCGAAAAAGAGGGTGGCGTTGGAAGGGATTTTGGGGGCACTGCCAGCAGAACCGTAGGCGTATTCGGGTTTGCAGAGCAAGTAGCAGATCTCTCCCTTCCTCATGGTAGCCACCCCGATGTCCCATGCTTTGATTACCTGGCCTGTGAGAGAGGCAGATGTCAGGCACGAGGGAGAAACCAGCAGAGCCCCCCAAAAAATCCCAGCGTGGGTGCTACGAGGAGAGCAAATGAAAAAAAAAAACACCCTTGGAAGTCACTTGAGGCAGGGCTGAGATCACCCTGTTCTGCAACGGGGTGTCATCCCTCCAGGATCATTCCACTCTCCCCAGGATCATCCCAGCCCCTCCACGATCATGCCAGCCCCACTAGAATCACCCCACCCTCATTTGGATTATCTCAGCCCTGTCATGACCATCCCACTCTCTCCATAATCATACCAACATCCCAGGAATCATTCCAACCCACACAGACTCACTCCACCCCCACCCCGGATAATCCCAGTACCTCTGGGATCATCCAAACCTTTCCAAGATCGTCCCAAGAACCCTCAGGCTTATCCCACCCTCAAGTTTCCCCTAGAGGGGCTCACCCTTGCCCAGGCTGAAGACAAAAGGCTCGTTCCGATCGCGGCTGGAGTCAAATTTTTTGCCACTGGCCAGTTTCCCCTTGTAGTGCACATAAACCTTGTCCCCAATCATGGGCGACTCATCCTCACTCCCAGGTCGTTTAATGATCTGAGAGATAGCAACAACCCGTGAGAAAAGAAGCCATGGGACACCTCAGGATGCATGTGGAGAGAGAGAGAGACATATCCTAGAGTCACAGAGAGTAGTTTGCCTGGGAAGGGACCTTTAAAGTCCACCCGGTCCAATCCCCCTGCAGTCAGCAGAGACATCTGCAACTCAAGGAAGTTGCTCAGAGCCCCAAACAACCTGACCTGCAACTCTGCCAGGGATGGGGCATCTCTCACCTCTCTGGGCAACCTGGAACAGGGTGTCCCCACTCTCAGTGTAAAATAATCTCTCCCTTCTCTCCAGCTTGCATCTGCCTCCGAGTTCAAACTGTCACCCCTTGTCCTGTCACAATAGGTCCATGCTCAGAAGTCTGTCCCCAGCTTCCTTACTGGCACCTTTAAGCACTGAAAGGTCACAAGAATCACAGAATCCCAGCATGGTAGGAGCTGGAAATGACCTCTGGAGATCACAGAGTCCAACCCTCCTGCCAAGGCAGGTTCACCTAGAGAAAGTCACAGAGAATCACAATGTCCAGGAGGGTTTTGAATGTCTCCAGAGATGGAGACTCCATCACCTCTCTGGGCAGTCGGTTCTGGCGCTTCACCACCCTTGAATTAAACAAGTTCTTCCACATGTTTAGATGGAATCTTGTGTTCCAATCTGTGACCATTACCCCTTGTCCTGTCAGTGGGCACCACTGAAAAAAGCCTGGTCCCATCCTCCTGACAGCCATGCTTTAGGTATTTGTAAGCAGTTATGAGATCCACCCTCAACCTTCTCTCCTCCAGACTAGAAAGACTCAGTTCTCTCGGTCTTGACGACCCTTAGAACAGAGATGTTTGAGGGTCCCTGTTGCCTTCTCTTCCCCAGGCTGAACAATCCCAGCTCTCTCAGCCTGTAGATGTGCTCCAGCCTTCCCTCACTCTTTACACACGTTATACATACAGTAATATACACATAGGTGGATATAAAAAGAGACATAGATCAAATCCATGCAGGCACAGGCACGGGCCCCCCCAGTGCTGCTCTAAACCCAATGACTGATTAAAAGAAAATACCTTTCTTGAAAGGTTGGGCACTGGAAGTGGCTGCCCAGGGAGGTGAAGGTTCCAGAGAAACCTTAGAGCTGCATTTCAGTATTTGAAATGAAGCTGGGGAGGGACTGTACCTCCCCACATGAAAGCTGGGGAGGGACTGTACAGAAGGGCCTGTGTGGATAGGATGAGGGCAATGGTTTGAAACTGGAGCAGAGAAGATTCAGGTCAGACATCAGGAGGAACAACGAGAGTGGTGAAATACCAGAACAAGTTGTTCAGAGGATGTGGTAGAGGCCCCATCCCCAGAGATATTCAAGGTCAAACCTGACACAACCTGCTCTGGTTGGAGGCTTCCCTGCTCACTGCAGGGAGGGGGTTAGACAAAATGACCTTTGAGGGTCTCTTTCAATCTCATGCTTTCTGTGATTCTGTGAGGTGCTGGAGTCACTGGTTCTAGAAGTGTCCAAGAAATGTGTGAAGCTTCAAGAGTTTCCAGTTCAATCTGTTCTTCCATCAGCCCCTACAAATAAATCCCTGGCCAGATCCACAGCACTGGGACAGGGCTGGCAGCAGAGACCTCCCCGGCCTTTGGGGAGGTGGCCAAATAAAGATTGTGGTTGCAAAGCCCAAGTGAAGGCCACTGCAGGGTTTCTGTCCATACACATCTTCCTCTCAAGGGGTGTCACTTGGCTGCTCGTTTCTTGTCAACACTTCTCTCTCTCTCTGAACGCTTCAGCCTGGAACAGGCAGTTCTCAAGCCGAGGATGGAGCAGAGGAGGATGCTATTCTTAGAGGAAAGGTCCTATTCAACTGGAGAAGAACAAGGGCTTGGGAGCAGAACTATCCAGAAACAGCCCTGAATGTGAAAAAGGGGCTGTGGAGCAGACTGGATGACCTCAGTAATGTGCTCTTTCTAAGGTCTGTGAGTCATACACAAGTATGCTTTGTGGGTTTACAGCTAATGATCTGATTAGGAACACAATAGCAGCGAAATTCATTGAGTAGCCCCAACCCATCAGTCTCAACCACCACCCTGCTCTTCTTTATTCCAAGTGGTGCTCATCTCCTTCCCCTCTCAAATAAACAAAACCCAAACCACTCCCTACAGCCCTGAGAGTGCTACATGGAATCACAGCACTGTCTTGGTTGGAAAAGACCTCTAAGACCGAGTCCAGCCATCAATCTAGGATCACCATGGCCATTAAATCATGTCCCAAAGTGCCATGTCCACGCAGCCCACCAATGTGACCATGCATCCCAAAATAGAGAATGAAAGGCAGGACCCTCCTGGCAGCCCCCCTCCTCTCTCTCACCTTCAGGACCCCTCGGTCTCGAGCTGGTGTGATGTCCTCCCCGCGCTCGGCAAGAACTGCCGCCTGCACCTCCCCTTCGCTCTTGGTGGCCTCATCAGTGGTCATGGTCTCCTTGCATAAGCCCTGGACCTGGGGAGACACAACACACTCCCATCAGGCAGGCAGGAAGACAGCAGGTGCTGGAAGAGGAAAGGGTTAAAGAAAAACAGCAGGTCACTTTGCCTGGTTGGGGGAGGCAGGGCAGGAAGCTTTGAGCACATCTCCAACTTGCAGAGCCCCTTCCCAGGGGCCACCAAGGCTCTGCCAAACCGTAGGGTGCAGGAAACCTTGAGTTGCCACATCAACTGGAGTGCAGGGAACAGACCTACATCTTGGCCTGGCCACAGTGGTGGAGTTTGACAGCCTTCATATTTAGCCTCCCTAGGTAAAGAATCCTCCAGAAGGTAGGAGTTGTACTTGAAAAAGCACCAGCAGGGAAGGCACATCCTAACCAACTCCTCAGACCAGGTGAAATGTGGGAACTCGTTCTGGAGTGTTGCACCCAAAGGACTGGGATCTTCTAAAGAGATGCTCTGCTGAGCATCCTCTTGCACACAGCAGAACTAGCTCTGAAGTACCTACATGAGCAGCCACCAAGAGCAGAGGCAAAGCCAGGAGAGATGACAACACTCCAGGGTTGAGAGGCAAAGCTTTGATGGTCACTAAGCTTCACCCATCTCTTCTGGCTCACATTGAGGTGGGTACCCATGGGGTATGGGTGCTAGAAGTATGTACACCAGGCAAACATGTGCCTTGTGAGCTGTTTTAGACAGCTCCAAGGAGTCACCATCTCTTGAGGTGTTTAAGCAGCCTGTGGATCTGGTGCTTAGAGACATGGTTTAGTGCTGACCCTTCAGTGCTGGGTCGAGGGTAGGACTGGATGATTTTTGAGGTCTCTTCTAACCAGATGTATTCTGTGATTGTACTTGATGATCTCCAGAGGTCCCTTCCAGCTCTTTACATTTTATAATTCTATAGAAGATGAAACTCACACCAAGACACTAAGAAACTAGGGGGGTGGGGAAAAACTGCAGCCCCAGGCTCCCACCATCACTGCATGAGTGGCCACAGTGCCTGAAAAGCCATGGGCTTGGTCCAATGCCACCTTTCTCCAATGATGCCTGATTAAAAAGAGGGGGGGGGGAAAAAATTCCTTCAGGTTTAACTCCCTATTTCCTGATGATTTCCTTGGGAGTGTGAGGTTGTTTTGGTAGTTGCATCACTGCATGACCATGTCAATCAAGGAAACATGTGACAGAATTAGAAAGCAACAGGGTTCAGAAGACAGAAACCAGATCTATTAAACCCATCCTAACTGCAGAGCTTTTCCCACAGCCTTTGGTGTGGAAGCTGATGTCAACCAGCAGGAGAAATTATTCATTCAAAGGGCTCAAAAAAAAAAAAAAAAGGAGCAAATAAAGGATGTTTTCAGCTCCAGGGGCAGGTAAGTTTGTGCTGCAAGAATTGTGTTCCTCACACCCGCCTGGAAAGGGAAAAGCTGCAGCCTGGCTTCCCCCCCAGCACCGGAAGCCACTGAGACACAAAGAGACCTTCAATGGAAGAAGTAAAGAGAAAAATAATGGAACTGTTTGCTTCAGTGCTTGATTCTCACAGACTCTGGGGTAACAGTTAATGAGATTTTGCTCCTGTTGCTTTCCCCCTGCTCTGCTGAGGTTTTACATGGGAACACCTGAAAGAATATTCAAAAAAAAAAAAGCTATTTTGGTGGTGAGACTTATCTCCCAAATATGTCTAGATTGGAAAACCTGCCATCAGTTACTTGGGAAGAAATGTTTTACATTGAGGATGGTGAGGTGGGAGATGCCACATCCCTGGAACCATTGCAAGTCAGGTTGTCTGGGGCTCTGGGTAACCTGCTCTAGTTGCAGATGTCCATACTGACTCTGGGGGATTGAACTGGATGAGTTTTGAAGGTCCTTTCCAAGACAAATCAGTCTGAGATTCTGTGATTGCAGCACTGAGATGGTCTCCAAGCCACAGTCACCACCATGGAGATGAGTGAGGAGGCAGTGGTGCCACTATCTCAGGGCATCCCTGCACAGATCCTGCTCAGTGCCAGGTATGCATCACCCACAGTACATTTATTAAGCACCAAGATGAACCAAACAAAAGAAAGGGGCAGCTCGTGTGGGAAACGCCACCTCCTGATGCAGGACCTTCTGAAGTCCACCACGCAACCATCACCGGGGATGCAGAAGACGGATGGGGAGGTGCTGGCTCTGGCTCTCTGATTGCTAAATCCCATCAAGAGACATCTAAAAATACATCAGATGCATCCTCCTCATTATTTTTCTACGTAAGCAATTAGTGGAGTCATCCTGGGAAGCTGGCCAAGGCAAGCGGGAGGGGAGACGCTCTGCGTCAGCAGCAGTGGGAGGGATGGAGCCCACAAGGCTGGCTGTGAAGTGGTCCACGTTATGGAAGAGCTGGAGACTTCTTGGTCCAGCAGAAACAGCTCCAAGTAGGTTAGAGGAAAGACTGAGCCACTTATCTCTGGTTTGGATCGACAGAAGGAGGTTGGCTAGGGGTCAAAACCCCAATTAATTTGTGACAAACAGTCCTAAGGAAAAGAAAATCTCTGCTCCTCCCTGAGATATCAATGGTAGGGAGCTGAGACTGTCACTGAGAGCTGGGCAAGCTCGCTGGAGGTGTCAGAGCCTGGATCTTCCCCTTGTGGCACCATGTGTGCTCTGGATACCAGGAGATGATTCATTAATAAACCCTCTGGGTGTTTCTGACAGTCCAAGCAGCTCCTGCTCTCCCACTGCTGTTACCCACAGCTCCACGTTGTAAAAGGTGCCAGGCTAAACCATTCTCCCTCCTCCCCACAGCCACGCAGCTTCCCTGCCCTGGGATGGGTGGGAAAGTGTTAAACCTTCCCCAGGCCACCCAGAAGAAAGGGATTTCCACACACAGAGAATGGAATCGATGGGAAGGTGGTTAGAGAACTCCAGAGCCTTAGGGAAGGTGTGCACAGGTTATGGGGAGGTTTTCCCTGGTTTGAGGCAGTTTTGCACAGCCTGATTCTTCCCATCCTGAAGCAAAGTTCCTTGCAGGAAGCTATAAATCCCCAAAGTGCCCTTGCTCCAAATACAAGCCCAATGTTGGGGTCAGATTGTATCTCCAGCCTCCAGCTGGGTGCTCAGGGTTGTTTGTGCAGCCTTGGGGACCAGAGCTGCCATCTTTGCCCTCCCCAAGCTTTGCAGAGGGGCAGTTACCCACTGGAGCTAAATGGAAGGGGTTGGAGTTCTTCTCTTGTTCGCTTTCAGTCACTCCCTGCTCGACCAGATGATCCAAACTGAGCCTGGATGCTCAATCTGCCATTGAAAAGGAGTTTTCAATCTCAGAGGCTTTGACACCTGGACGCAGTCTCTGTCCTTCGAGTGCCGACTACGGCAGCGTTAATTAGCACAAAGCACACTCAAGAGCTTCTAGCTGAGGAAGCAGGGAGGCTCCTGAGCTCTCCTGCACAATCACATTGCTTGCTTCACTGTGGACAGGCACATCCCCACCTACCCTCGATCACAAACACAAACCCCTCGATCAGCTCAAAAGCAGTAACGGCTGCAGCCTTCCCCTGGCCAATCTGCTCTTCCTCCCAAATATCATCTTTCTCTTCAAATATCCTTTTTACCACCTTTGGACCAGTAACAGCATCAGTGTAACTGATGAGCATCAGCAAATGTTGCCTATGTGCCATTAAGTGCAGATGGATGCTGATGAGCAATGAAGCCCCAAGGGCGGGCACAGATCGGCCAAAGAATCTTCTGCACAGCCTGACACAACCAGACAGTGCTACAGCTTTGGCCTTCATTTCAGCACTTCTGTACAGCCAGACATGCCAGAACCCCAGTATGGTGGGGACTGGAAGGGACCTCTGGAGATCATTCACTCCCACCCCCCCCTGCTAAAACAGGAGCACCCACAGCAGCTTGCCCAGGATCACAATGGCCAGAGGCGTTTGGAAGCTCCCCAGAGGAGACTCCACAACCTCTCTGGGCAGTCTGCTCCAGGGCTTCAGCACCCTCACAACAAACAACATTCTCCTCCTGTTCAGATGGAACCTCTCGGATTCCAGCGTGTGCCCACTGCCCCTTGTGCTGTCACTGGGCACCACTGAGAAGAATCTGGTCCCAGCCTCTTGCTCCCCACCCTTAAGCTCTTGCTGAGCACTGGGGAGATTCCCTTTCAGGCTGCTCTTCTGCAGGCTCTACTGCCCCAGGGCTCTCTCAGCGTTTCCTCCTCAGAGCTGCTCTAGGCCCCTCAGCAGCTTTATAGCCTCCACTGGACACTCTCCAGCACTTCCCTGTCTCTCTTGAATTGGAGAGAAGAGAACTGGACCCAAGACTCCTCATGTGGCCTCACTAGGGCAGGGCAGAGGGGATGTGATCAATGTTTAGATGTATCCGAAGGGCAGGTGTTAAGAAGGGGCCAAACTCTTTTCAGTAGTGCCCTGTGACAGGATGAGGGCAACAGATACAAACTGGAACTCAAGGAAAATGTTTTTGGTGTGAGGGTGACAAGGCCCTGGGGCAGGTTGACTAAAGAGGTTATGAAGTCTCCTTCTCTTTCAAGACCCATCTGGATGTGTCCCTGTGTGACTTGCCCGAGGCGATCCTGCTCTAGCAGGAGTTGGGCTCAATTTCCAGAGGTCACTTCCAACCCCTGGCATTCTGTGATCCTATGAGCTCAGTGCCCTTCCCCCCACCCTTACACAGCTTTGAAAAGATTAAAACTTTGCTCCAGAAGGACACAGCCTGTTCAACTCCAGCACTGGCTGCACAGAATTCCATGCCATAAACCCAAGTATTTTCTTTACACCACCCCCATCTCTGCACAGATATTATGATCTTCCAGCCTGGAGAAATCAGGGAAAACCCAGAGTGGAGAAGGGAATGCAGATGTCTGACCCCAGGTTAAGGACAAACAGGTATCACACAGGTTAAGATTTTACCAAGGTCACAGTCCTCAGCCACATTTCCTAGAAATCAGCATACCAGGAATTTGCCAGCTCCAACTGGAAACTTGATGTCACAGATCCCTTGAGGAGGCTCACGGGAAGGGAAACAGAGAAGCAGAGGGAGAAGGAAGAGAAAGGCTGGGGAGGAGTTTGGAGGGCTCTCACCTTGCCACCATGCAATTGCTGGAGAAGGTTTGAAGGTCCACAAGGGAGGTGCCCAGCTAAGGACACAGTGGTGATGTCACACAAACAGCTGGTAAGAAGAAGGGAAAAATTAAAAGTGTGCTTGATTCTAAAATATGATTTAAGAAGAAGAGGGAACTGAGATGACAGCTTGAAACCACACAGCAGACTCCACCACAGGCAGCAAAAGAGTGATGAGACCATGGGCAAACCCTTTCAAGGCAGCTCCTCAGCTCCCTGCAGCCATGAGGAGATGCTTTGACTCCCTGGTTCCATCAAATAGCATCTTACAACAACAACAACAAAGCTATACTCTGTCCAACTTTTTTTATTTACCACCACTGAAAGTCAGGATGAAAATTAATAGGATGGAAAAATCAGAGCTGGCTGCTCTGCGGTTGTTTGTTTGTTAGGACCCAATTAGCACAAAGGACTTTTGCTTCCACAGCCTGAAAAGCTTTGGATTGCAACACAGGAGGGACCTGCTGCAAAACACAAATGTCACAGCAAAAACTAATAGAGCTAAATGCACAGGAGACATGAGGCTCTGAATCCTGGACAGAATCACCCCAAAGCCTGCTAAACATCACTGCCTGATAAGGCAATGGTTTGGAACTAGAGCAGGGTAAATTGAGATTGGATATTAGGAGGAAGCTCTTTACTGTAAGGGTGGTGAGACACTGGAAGGGGTTTGTCCAGAGAAGTTGTGGAGGTTCCAAGCCTGGAAATGTTTTAAGATCAGGCTGGAGGAGGTTTTGAGCAACTTGGTCTAGTGGGAGATGTCCCTGCCCATCGCAGGGGGGGTTGAAACTGGATGATCTTTAAGACCCCTTCCAACTCAAAGCTGTTCTATGACCCTATGGTCACTCCAATCCCAGTGAGCATCTATAGAAATCCCAGTGAGCATCTATAGAAATCCCAGTGAGCATCACCCTGAAATGCTAACTGAGCATCACCTTGAATCCTAGTGAGAATCACTCCCAGTAAGCATCCCTCCAAATTCCAGTAACCATTTCCCCAAATTAGGAATGTTCACTAGGGTGAGAATTCCCCTAAATCATAGAAGTGTTTGGGTTGGAAGGGGTCTTGAATATCATCCAGTTCCAGCCCTCTGCCATAGGCAGGGACACCTCCCACTAGACTAAGTTGCTCAAGGCCTTGAGTATCCTAGTGACTATCTCTTCTAATCCTAGCAAGCATCCCTCCCAAACCCTTTGAGTATCACCTCCAAATCCTACTGAGCACCCCACCAAATCCTAGGGGTCATCATCTCCAAATCCCAGGGAGCACCATCCCCAACACCAGCCCCTTAAGCACTGGGCTCTCTCCACTATCCCACTGTGGTTTCACTTCCCATTTGATGGAGAAAACAGTTTTTCCTAATGTAACAACCACTTGCTGAGCAATCATCCCTGTGCAAGAGGAGGGTGAGGACTGAAGCAGTGATTTTTCTTTGGTAAGAGTGTTTTAAGACACTTGGAGACAGAGCAGAGACACGGGGAGATGGGAGTTTGAGGCAGTGAGAAAATAAGACTCTCTCGAGCCTGACTCGGCAGCTCCACATAATCCTCAGCTTCATCCTGCTACACAAGGAGGTACCCAGACACCAGGTGCCATTTCTCACACTTGTACATCACAGTTTGAAAGAAATTAACCTTTGTTTGTTTGTTTAAATCCTACCCATTCAATTTTCCCCTCTCATTTAAAGTAAAGGAAGAAGCCATAAAGCTGAAGTGTTCACTCGCTGAACAAGACTCCCAGGGATTGATCCAATGTGCATGTTGTGCAAGCAGCTCAGTCCTGCTGGGCCACTCATGGCAACTTCTCTTTGAACCAAAAAAACCCCAAACTGCAAACAGAGCTGTTTTAGCTGCCCAGCACCCTGAAGAACCCCTGGTGTGATCACATGAACCCTGACTCGCTGGGAACACAGACGCCCTGCTCGCCCTTATCCATGGCTGGTCACTGCTCCAGGGTAAACTCCTGTCCATGGAGCATCCCCCAAGCATCCTCTGAGTATCCACCCACAAAGCATCCCCCTGAGCATTCCTTGAGCATCCCCCTCAGCATATTCCCCAGAGCATCACCCCTAGAGCACCTCATTATGCATCATGTCAAGTATCGCCTGAGTATCCCCCTTGAACATCTTTCCTCAAAGCATGCTCCTGAGAACATCCCTTCCCAAGTATCTTCCCCCAGAGCATCTTCCTGAGTATCATCCAAACTGTTTCCCCCTCCTGAGCATCCTCAGAGTATTCCCCCACCCTGAGCATCCCCCAAGCTCCTGGACTAACTTCTGCCCACAGAGACCTTGGTATCCCCTGAGCATCCTCATGAGCATCCCTTTAGCTCCAGAGTCAAATCCTGCCCATGGAGACTCTGACACCTCTCCAGAATCCTCTGAGCATCTCCTCCTGAGCATTGCTCCCTCAAGTAACATCCTGAGCATCCTCCTCAAGTATCTCCCTGAGTAACTCACCCAAAATGTCTCCCTGAGCATCTCCCAGAGAACATCCCCATGACTATCATCCCAAGCATCTCTTGCAGCATCTCCTTCTCCCAAACACCATTTGAGTAGCCCCCTGAGCATGTACTTGAGTATTCCCCAGCCCTGAGTATTCCTCCAGGTTCTAGAGTTAACTCCTGCCCGTGGAGACCCTGGTACCCCCTGAGCATTCCTCAAGTGTTCCCCAAAGCATCCCCTTCTGAGCATCATCCTGGTACCCCCTGAGCATTCCACAAGTGTTCCCCAAAGCATCCCCTTCTGAGCATCATCCTGGTACCCCCTGAGCATTCCTCAAGTGTTCCCCAAAGCATCCCCTTCTGAGCATCATCCTGGTACCCCTGAGCATTCCTCAAGTGTTCCCCAAAGTATCCCCTTCTGAGCATCATCCTGGTACCCCCTGAGCATTCCACAAGTGTTCCCCAAAGCATCCCCTTCTGAGCATCATCCTGGTACCCCCTGAGCATTCCTCAAGTGCTCCCCAAAGCATCCCCTTCTGAGCATCATCCTGGTACCCCCTGAGCATTCCTCAAGCGTTCCCCAAAGCATCCCCTTCTGAGCATCATCCTGAGCACCCCTCAAGCATCTCCCAAAACATCTCTCCTGAGTATCTCCTCCTGAGCATTCCTCAAAGCACATCCTTGACCATCTCCCTCAGAAAATCATCCAGAGCCCTGTCCCCCTGAGAACTTAGCCGCAGGCATCTCCTGAGCATTCCCCTGCCACCACAGAGACACCCTAGAGAAGGACGTGGTTGCCGATCGCCTCCAGAGCACAGGAAGTTACCAGTTAACAGAAGAGGGGCAGCAAGGGAAGGTTTTAAAGTAATTAAGACAATAATGAAGAGAGAAAAGGACGCTAGTGAACGTGGTGAACTTAAACACAAGGGGGTGTGCTGTTGCCGCACTCCCTTCGTCATTTTGCCTTGTCAATGTTTTCAAACTTCCGAAGCAGACTGAGCACAGATCCAGGTCAGAACTTCTTTCTTTTGCTTTATCAAGACAATCAGTAAGAAACTGCCCTCGAGTTTCACCCGCAGTGAGAGGCACAAGCGAGCAGGTTGCCTCCTGCTGCCTGCCAGAACCAATTGTGCAAGGGAAAGGAGCTGGGCTCAGCCCATCTGCAGCCTCCAGAGTGAAGCCGGTACACCCACACTAGTGACACACCAATGACTCTCAAAGGGCTGGGCTGGCCACTAAACAAGTGACAGATGCTCTCCATGAACCCCTCTCCATTCCCAAAGGGAAGGGAAGAGAAGAGAATGACTGAGAGAGACTGATGGGTTGGAAAGGAAAATGAAAACATCTGGCATGGAAATACTGACAATGAAATAAACAGTTAGAAACCAGCCTTGAACCTAAATGTGGTGACAACCAGTCACTGTCACCACTGATGCTGTGACAGAGGTCCCAAACTGGACTCACCAGCAGATGGGAGATGGATTTAAACTGGCAGAGGGAAGATTTAGACTGGATGTTAGGAGGAAGTTGTTTGCAGTGAGGGTGGTGAGACACTGGCACAGGTTGCCCAGGGAGGCTGAGGCTGCTCCCTCCCTGGAGGTGTTCAAGGCCAGGTTGGAGGAGGTCTTGAGTGAGCTGTGCTAGTGGGAGGTGTCCCTGCCTATGGCAGGGGGTTGGAACTAGATGATCCTCAAGGTCCCTTCCAACCTTCCCATTCTATGATTTTATGAATTTGTGGGTTGGGATAAAAGGCAGAACGGACAGAGTCCTCCTTGCGTGCTGATGGAGGAAGGGACTTGACCTTCATCATCCCTCAGCTTTACACCAAATATGCCACCTATGGGAGGAATCCCTTGCTGGGCAGTTTAAGGTCACCTGTCCTGTGCCCTCCTCCTCACAGGTGTGGCCATTTGCTTTGCACCCCCAATGAAGCACACAAGACATAGCAGTGCCTTTGGTCTGCAGCCCACCTCTTGGCAGTCACTCTCCCCCCATCACCACTGTCGCTGCTAGAAGCAGCCCTTGGCTGTGCAAACCTGCCCTGAGCAGCAAAAAGTGCTGGCACTGAGAAGAGCCTGAGCTGGGAACAGACAGCACTCAATCAGTCCTGTTCTAGCTCACACCAGGACAGCTGTTTTCTGCCTGGTTTACAATATAAACCCATTAAAAGTAATCTGGCTCTGTTGCTGGTTACCTAGCAAGAATAAGAAATCCCAAGGACAAAGCTCCTCTGGGCTCAAGGCTCTGGTGAACATCCATCCCAGCAGCAGCTCACAGTCCAGCCCCTCCATTATGGGCACCCAGAACCACAACACCCTCCACTTTCCTATGAAACAGGAAAGAGTAAATAGGGAAAAGCCTCCAAGTGATGTTTCCTCCCCCCACCCTTTATTCCAAAACAGAACAGGAAAAGCAAAAGCCATCAGTGTTTATGAGTTTGTTGCTTTTCCAAAGGGAGAAGGGACATGGGAAAGGGGTTTACACGCTCCCAAAGCCATCCCTGGCCCAAGCAAGGTTTTGAGTTGCTCCTACCACAAAAAAAGAACCAACAAAGAAACCCCAAAAACCAACAAAAAAACCCAACCCAAACAAACCCACACAAAAAAAACCCAAACCCAAAACAAAAACACAAACCACGAACCACCAAAACAAAACCCAACCACCCACCAAACCCAAACCAAACATAAAAACCTCACCACACAAACAAGCCAACCAAAAACCACAGAAAGCCTCTGCCATAACCAGCACATCCCAAAAATACTGGGGGAAAAAATGAAAACAAAAAAACCCCAAACCCCACCAAACAGGAATGCTGGAGCTGGCAGTGAAACTTGCTCTCCATCAGCAAGGAGAGGTATCAACCAGCATCCATCTTCCTCCTGAAAAGAGGATGACACAGCCTCAGATGATGGTAAAAAAAAAATATATATATAACAATAAAAAGTGCTAGTAATAATTGTATGATTGCTGTTCCCACCTGCCTGAGCTTCTCAGGAGGTGGCTGGCAGAGTGGTCAAGCACAGCTCCAACAAGCTCAGAGGCCATTACAGACAGACTCACCATGGGAAATGCCATTTCCCAAAGCTTTCATAAATGAGGATTATGTAACTGGAAAGGGAAAAAAAAAAAAAAAAGCAAGCCAGAAGAGTATAGCCAGGCAGGTTACATAAACCATCTTCACAAGTGAGAAAGTACTTGACATCCCACTGCCCACTCCCTGGCACCTTCTAAGTGAGGTTTTTGCCATCAGAAATGAACAGGCTCCTTCTAGCCTGGCCTCCTCTCTTAGTCCAATAAGGAAGGACAGACCCAGACAGGCTTTTTGAGACACTGGGAGGGACTGTTCCACCTCTGGATGTTAAAGGTGAAGAGTGCCCATCCTGTAGAGCACGCCATGGTAAAGCTTGACCTCTCCATGGGTAGCTTGAAGCATCCTCCTGGCAGCAGCCAACTCAACACATGGCAAGTTCCACTCTAAGAGACAGTTTAGGGGAGCTAAAATAAACACAAAAATGGGAATAAACAAGAAACACCTAGTTTGCCAATTCTGTCCTAATTTAGCCTCTTCTCCAGAATAAATCTGACAATTAAGTTTGGATTTATTTCAGGTTTTTTTGATTTCTGACAGAATCTCATTGCTTACAGCAGATGGAGGGGGTGTCCCAAACAAAATCCCACCCAGGGGACTCTAAATTTGCAGGGGGAACGTTGTATGAAAACACTGACACCCTGCACGAGGCTTGGCAGCACCTCCACAGCCCTGGTGCTGAATCCCAGGGGGGGGATCCCCAACTCCCAGCACCCAGAAATAACCTCTCATGAAGCCACGTGTGCACCACTGGGGCTGTGAGCAGCGAATTATATCGGGCAAACAGCACTTCCCGGCATGTTGTGAAATCCCAGCCTGTCCCTGTGCCAAGTTGGGATTTCTTGGAGGGAACAAGGCAATGTCATGAGCAGCCAAACTGACAGAGGGGATCAGGATCTTTTGAGGATGCTGATCAGCAGATCAAGAGAGGTGATTCTACCTCTCTGCTCTGGTGAGACCTCACCTGGAGTACTGTTTAGCTCTGGAGCCCTCAACATAGCAAGGACATGGATCTGATGGAGCGGGTCCACAAAAATGATCAGGGGGTTGGAGCACCTCTGCTAGGAGGACAGGCTGAGAGGGTTGGGATTATTCAGCCTGGAGAAGAGAAGGCTCCAGGGAGACCTTAGAGTGGTCTCCCAGTACCTGAAGGGGGGGCTACAAGAATGTTGCAGAGGGACCATTTCCCAAGGCCTGCAGGGACAGAACAAGGGCCAATGGTATGAAATTAGAGGAAATTCACTATTGGAATGGGCTTGCCCAGGGAGGTGGTGGAGTCACTGCCCCTGGAGGTGTTCAAGGCAGGTTTGGACGTGGCACTTGGTGCCATGGTCTGGTCTTGAGGGTTGTGGGAATGGGTTGGACTGGATGAGCTTTGAGGTCTCTTCCAACCCTGGTGATACTGTGAGACTGTGAAATTGAGATTGGATGTTAGGAACAAGTCCCACGCCATGAGGGTGCTGGACTGCAACAGGTTGCAACAGGTTGCTCAGGGAGGTCAGATACTCAAGGTCAGGCTCGACAAGGCTCTGAGCAATATGCTCTAGTGGAGGATGTCCCTGGTCACTGCAGGTGGGTTGGACTAGGTGACTAGGTGCCCCTTCCAACCCAAACCATTCTATGATTCTATGCTGCAGCTTTGGGGACCATGCTGCATTGCTGCTGGATCACCTTCATCCCACTGCCAGCCCCCCAGAGCAGAGACGTGGGCATGAGCTTCAGCACCCTCACGCCTAAGACATTCCTCCTGCTGTTCAGGTGGAACCTCCTCTGATCCAGTTTGTGCCCGTTACCCCTTGCCCTACCACCAAGAAAGAGTCTGACCCCAACCTCTTACCCTCTCACCCTTTAGCTTTTGCTGAGCATTGACCAGATCCCCTCTCAGGCTACTCTTCCTCAGGCTCTACAGCCCCATGGTTCTCAGCCCTTCCTCCTCACAACGATGTTCCAGGCCCTTCAGCATCTTTGTAGCCTCCGCTGGACTCTTTCCAGCAGTTCCCTGTCTCTTTTGAACTGAGAAGTCCAAAACCGGACCCAGGACTCCAGCAGTGGCCTGACTAGGGCAGGGTAGATGGGGAGGAGAACCTCCCCCATGTGCTGGTTTGAGGCTAATTGGAATATTTTAATAGAGAAAATTACAGTATAGGCTGTGAAAGAAAAACATCATGATGTCTACTTCACTCATAGGCTTGCTGGAGAATTGTTTGGGAACACTAACCAAAACAATTGATAAGTCAGTTGCTCTCTGTCGCTTGCTGGGACAGGAGCTGCTGGTGGGATCTAGCAGCTTCTGGGCTCTGGCTCCTCTGCTGATTAATCCTCACTAACCACTTTTCTTCTAACCTCCCTGGCTGATTCTCCTAATTCACCTTGCACGTAAGGCAAACCTTGGGGTAAGGTACAGGGGTGGGGAGAAGGTGGAAGGGTGGTTGGGAGCCCCTCCTGGGGTCTCTGATTTCTGGGAGGGGAGTTGTGTTGCTGTATTACCTTTTACTTGTATATTTCTGTAAATATTGTGTCTATAGTGTAAATATCTGCTGTACATTGTGCTGAGCTGTAAATAGAGCTTCATCATTTAACTTCCAGCCAACTGAGTGCTAGTCTGGGTCATTTTACAAAGTGTGGAGGGGTGGGGAACTCCCAAACCTTCACACTCCAACTTGCTGGCCACGCTCTTCACTTAAATAAGAAGATACTTCTAATAAGGATGTTTCCCTAAATATTTCTGATTCTAATATTTATGAAACAGGAACATCATAGACAGAAGATGATTTAATAGCAGTCCCCCATCATCCTCCCTCTTCCCTTCTGACAGTTACTTTTAGTGCAACCTCCCCTTATTTCCCAACACACTCGCTTGCAAACTGAGAAATCCTTATTTCCATCACACTTCCTAATGATGGGAAAAGATCACCAGTTTCAGACAAACAAGTTACATTGAAGCTACTTGTGGTCATTTCTTAAATGACATTAGAATACACACACACACCCCACCAAGTTGTTCATTATTCTCCTGCGAGGAGCAGAAGATGGTACAAGCCCCAGGGCTCCCTTGAGAGGCTGCAACAATTTGATATAAATGTACAGAACTGAAAGGCAGTATCAAATATTAAAGAGTGTAAAAGTAGAAATAACAGAGAACAAATCATTCTCCAAATCCTTTATGGGATATTTTTGTCCCCCCTGAGCCAGCCTAGGGAGTTGTGCATCTTTGGCCTCACAGGAAACTTGCTTCTTCTGCAAGGCAGTAATTAAACCCATCTAATTAAACTCACAGAATCACTAAAGCTGGAAAAGAACACTAAGATCAAGCTCAGCCTTCTATCCTATACCTCCATGACCACTAGACCATGTTCCAAAGTGCTACATCTACTTGGTGTTTTAACACCTCCAGGGAAGGTTACTCAACCATCTACCTCCCTGGTGATTTATATATTCAAAGAATAGTTTGGGTTGGAAGGGACCTTGAAGATCACCTAGTTCCAACTACCCTGCTATTGGCAGGGACACCTTCCAACTAACCCAGTTTGCTCAAGGTCTTATCCAACCTGGCCTTGAACACCTTCAGGGAGGAGGCATCCACAAACTCCCTGAGTGATCTGCTCCAGTGTCTCACCATGCTCACTGTAAGGAATGTGATGGTTCTGAAGGATGCAGTTTGGCTTTTCTTCAGATATTGCCCTTTATTTTCTGGTTCATCCCAGTGGGGAGATACTCTAACAGCACTAAGAAAGAACCTCAACAAAATTCAAGTGCATGCTGGGTGAATACCGTCTCAGGAAGCAACAGTTATTTGCTTCTCCTTAGTTAAAACAGAAGAAAAAGTAATTGCACAAGGTGTTATCCCAGCACAGCCCTCTGCTCCAGGCAGGACCAGCACTGTGCTAGCCTTCCCCCACCATAAGCCACTCCAGCACTGCTCCATCCTTCAAGCCCCAAACCACACAAGACGCACTGTGCCGTGGTCCTGCCCTGTAAGTTTCAGCAGGTGAGCCAACTGCTCCTTAACTGTCCAGAAATAGGCTAGTTTATTTGTTTCATGTCATCTTGCATTTTCTCTGGCACAAGCCCCAACCCCTGCCAAGAAGTCCCCAGTCACCCCTTCATCCCCAGCTCCCATGAGCATCCAGCTCCATCACACCCTCAACCCATCCCAGAGGGTGGTGTCAGCATCCATCGCACCACAAGTCTGAGAACGGGGATCCCACTGAGGACCCCCAGTATCCCCAACAGCAGCTCCAGCACCTCACCAAGGATCCAGCATCCTACTGAGGACTCCAGTACCCTCACTGAGAGAACTTCAGCATCCCACTAAGGGATCCAAACATCCCCAACAAGGACCCTAGAATCCAATCTTTGGGCTGCAGAACTCTTCAGTCCCACTGGAAGGTTACTCCTACTCAGTCCCATCCTCCCACTTAACTCCTTGCCAACGGTGGCCATCGTTCCCGCTGCATGGACAGCATTTCTGTCCACCCACAGTATTCTGTCCCATCTCTTGCATACCAGGTTGCAAATGAAATCTGAGCATCTCCCTGTTGCAGCACCAGCACTCAACTCAAACCCACCACACCTCCAGGAAAACAGCTCCTAAAGCTAGAGAGAGGTTCTGCTGAAGGAACTGGATGAGCTCTTCAAAGAGGCACGAGGGGAGGCAGCTTCACCATGTTTTCAAGGAAGGAGCCATTTGTGCTGTCAGTTTTGCCTTTCTAACTCACTATCCCAGTTTCCAAGGCGGATTTGATGCCCCAGATCCTCCTCAGGAGTTCATGAGAGAGAGACATCAGGTAACCTCTGCCTTTGAAACCCCAAAGGAGAAGCTCCTGTGGTTTTCTTGTTTTCACTTTTCAAGTTTGTTTGTTTGTTTTTCCACCAGCAACAGCACGATCCTGTTTGCTTTGAGTGAGGACAGAAACGGGAGCAGAGCTTCAGCTGGAAGTTGCCAGTCCAGGACACGCCGAGAGTGGCTGTATCCCTCACCAGCTCGTAGAGCTCATCATGTGAAATGCTCTTTCCCTGTTAAGAAGCTGCTCACTCGATAGCGGAATTCAAAACCAGAAGCTTTGAAAGAGATTTTGTGCCCAGAGAGGAAGGAAAAATAGCAGAAGCCTGAAAAATACTAATTAACCTTGTGCAATTGCTTCCACCTACTGCGAGGGAAACTACAGGCTGAGGCTATAGGGCGCTCTGGGGGGTGGCATTGGGGGTGGGGGTGTTACACCTCAGTACAGGGGGCTCGGTTTGTGAGGAAAAGTGGGAAAAAGAAAAATCCCCTGTCTCCTCAGGCACAAATGGCAGAAGATGAACCCCACCCAGCTAATGCCACCTTGCCCCCATCCTAGCGCAGCCCATTGTCCCCAGCAATCCTCAGGCACCTCTGTGCTAACTCCCCGCACACATCCTGCCTGCACTGGAGGGGGTGTCTATGGGGTGCGGACCCCCCACCCTATCCTCACCCCACAGCTGGGGGAACACCATCCCCTTCCCAAGACAACTCCACGCTCAGCGTCCCCCATACAGCCTGAGGCGGGGTCCATCTGCCCCATGAGCACCTCCCCCCAACCCCACACTGCCCTACCCTAGCCCCCCAACCGCAAGACTACGCTATTTTTCCAGCCCCGCCGTGACATGCCCCAGCCCCACACAGGGCACATGGGTAACCCCGCTCAGACGCCCCTCGGGCCCCATAGAGGGACCCACGCAGGGCATTCCAGCCCTCCAGCCCCACACAGAACCAGCCAAATCCCACATAGCGACTCACGCAGGGCTCCTAGCCCCACACAGGGCATCCCGAGCACCACGCAAGGGCCCACGCAGGGCACTTCAGAACCCTGCGCCCACACAGGGACTAACAAAGAGCCCCCCCAGCCCCACACACGGACCCACAGAGGACACACCAAAAGCCCAGCCCCACCGAGAGCCGCATGCCGACACCCACCTGCTGCCTCTGCCGTCTGGCTCTGAGTGGCCCCTTCGCCGCCGCGCCGGCCGAATCTCCTCTGCCGCCGCGCCCCGCCTGCCGGCTCACCTCCCATTGGCCAACTCGCCTGACCGTCTTGGCCACGGCACCCTCTCTGCCTTTTGGTTGGTTTGGGGGGCGGTGGTATGCAAATAAAGAGTATTCGCCCCGCCCTATCGCCCCGCCTCGGCCCGGCCCGACCCGGCCCGGCCCAAACACTTGACTGGGGCAGGGAAGGCGAAGCCGTGCGGGAACAGGAGAGCATCCCGGCAGCGTACGGTGTCCTGGAGGAGTCTCTGCGCCGTGTAACCTCCCTGGGAAGGCTGCCTGGGGTGTCTCTGGGGGTGTTCCTAGCCCCCTGCAGTAGCCCGGGGGGATCTCGGTGCAGTGCGATGTCCCTGGAGGAGTCCTGGCCCCTGCGGTGTTCCTGGTGGGGGTCCCGGTTCCGAGCGATGTCCCTGGAGGGGTCTTGGCACTGTACGATGTCCGCAAGGTGTCCGCAACCCCGTGCAAAGCCCCAGGAGGGGATCCCGTTTGTGCAGTGTGCCGGGGAGGTCTCGGTGCTATGCAATGCCCTGAGAGGGCTCCCCGGCCCCGTGCGATGCACCGGGGGTTTCCCTGTACTATGTAATGACCCTGGGGTGGGCTCAGCCCTGACAGGGGTCGAGGGTGCAGCTCCATGCAGTTCTCCAAGGTTCCCCCAGCCCTGAGCAGTGCCCTTGGCAGCGGGGGAGGAGACGACAACTTTCGTACAGCGCTCCCCTCCCCAAGGACACTTCATCCCCAAAGATATCCCAGCCACAGGACTGTCTGACCCGTGCAGGGTCATTTTCCTAATCCACCACAGTGCCCCAACCCTGTACAGCAACCCATGTGTGTCCCAATCTTCAGCATCACCCCACAGGCACCCCGTGCATCACCCCGGCCCTGTGCATCACCCCCACCCTCTGCATCACCCCATGGGCACCCCAACTCTCTGTATCACCTCCTTGGTGTTTATTGAGGGAACTGTCATATTAAAAGCAAATAGGTAAGAGTGTTCCACAGCTGAGGAAGGAGGAAGGAAGGCATTTTGGAGGCCACATTGGCTGCTGGGACATGCAGAAATGTTCCTGTTCAGTGCAAGGGAGCTAAATACCCCCAAGATGAGACATAAATGTGCACTGGCCATTAAACATGCCATCACTGCTCAAGCCTGGTGAGCCCAGAGGAGCCAAAGAAGCTGAAAGCAGGGGTCACAGAGCAAGTTTAGATTGTGCATCTTTAAGTATTTAGATAGAGTGGTCATTTTTTCCAGACCTGTGTTGGAGCTGGTGCCCACAGCTCCTGCCCTAGCTCATGTTAGTGCTGCTCCCAACCTCCACCCCAATTCCCACATATTGATCCCATAATTATTTTCACAATGGTTCATTTTCCCCTCTCTGAAATCATATAATCTTGCATTAAACATTCCCCAAACATCCTCTGAGAGCTTTACATTTCCATTTACCAAAGAAATATTGTTGGTTTCCAACATCCACAACTTAATTTTGTGTAGGCCTCTTAGACAATAAACCCAAGTCCTGAAAAACATCCATTGGGGTCCATGGCAACAACATGGAGGAGTCCAGCCTGGTTCACTTTTGCACCCCTAAAATAGAAAATTGGTTTGTTTGATAGGGAAAAAAAAAATATCCATGAGCAGAGAGCACCAGGGGAGGTTTTTAAAAGCCATCTTCCAAATCACTGTGATACCAGTACCAGCTCGCTCTTGCTTTTTTGGGGGGGTGGGATGCTTGAACTCCCCCAGTGCCAGAGTCTGCCCCATCTCCTCCATCCCTGTAACAAAACCTGGAGTAAATCCACTCCATAAATAATCCCTAGTGGCTGCCAGGGGCACTGTTTGTTCCCCCTTACCATCCAGCTGGCTGCACATGTCCTGTCCCAGCCCTGTGCCTGCTGTGCCACCTAAAAGGATTGGAGGGGATCTAGGGGAAAAGCCCCCCACCAGAACTGGGGAGCAAAACTTCAAGACCTCATTTCACCTACGATGTCCTTCCTTGTGCCAGCCATGAGCACCCCATGTGGTGTGACAGTGTCAGCTCCTCAAAGAGAGAAAAGAAAAAAAAAAAAAAAAAAAAAAAAAAAAGGGAAAATCACAATTAAATGGGGGATATTTTTATTCATCCTTGTCTTTGGCTAAAAATAGCCAGCATTAATCTGCCTGGAGAGGACAGGGAGGGGAAGAGTCCCCCCACCTCGGCCTTGTATCTCAGAGCTGGATTGGTGAATCTCTGGAGTGTGTTGGAGAGCCCAGAAAATGGGATTGCTCCCAGTTTCCTTTCACATGTACCCATGCAAATCGATGGCACTGGGTGGAGAAGCGATGGCCCCAGGGTAGATGACCCATGTGGGATCCCCTCCTGAAGGGATCCAATACAGCCTTACCATTGCTACCCAGACACCCACCTGCTGCCTGTTTTGGGGAGGAAAGCAGCTTTTTGCAGCCTGGTGATGCTGTTGGCACCCTCCCAGCACATGTAACCCCTAGAGGGCCTGATTTGCCACCTGGGAGGATACAGCGTGGTGGGGGCCCTGCGAGGAGCCGGGTGTTTACAGGAGGTGCTGCCGGGTGTTGCACAACAGGCAGTGGAGAACAGAAGGACACCCTGTCCCTGTCCTTGCCACCAGCTCTGGGTGCAGTTGTGCTGGTGGCAAGGACAGACAGTGGGGACATGGGGACGTTGGGGGCACATAGGAAGGTGCATGCAGCAGGGTAAGACCACCCACTTGGCATGGGGTTGCTTGAGCCAGAGGGTGTAAAGCAGCCAGCAAGCTTCCTGTGTGAAACCCTCCCAAAAATATTCCTGCTGGATAGGTCACCGGAGGGATGCTAGTGCCACGGTAGAGCCTGGCTAGAGTCACACGGCAGGATCCAGCCCTGGGAGAGGAGTACTGGATGTCGTGGTGGAGCCAGCCTGGGGTGAGAAGCTGGATTCAGCCTGGAGTGATCCCCCCTCCAGCTGTGATCCCCCCCAAGTTGCTTGAACTCATGGCTCCTGGGATGAGTTTTCCCTAGCAGAGAGGCTGAGGCATTCCTGGCACATGCAGAGACCCCCAGAACACTCTGCTCCAGCTCAGGCCTGAGCCTGCCCCATCCAGCAGCGCATACAGGGCTGGTCCTTTCCCCAGGGCATTTCCAACCATAGATTTCTGGGTTGTGATTCAAACGCTGGCCCCCGCCTCAGTAACCCTCATGCAAGCGACCAGAGGGCACCTCCAGTCTGGATCCATCCTCGAATCCTCACCTCCCCCACTACTCTTCCTCCCAGGCAGCTCTTACCAGCTGAATGGACACTAAATACTTTCCATTATCATTTACCCCTGGGGAAAAGGGGGAAAAACCCTGCAGGACTGGAGATGAGTGCTGACAGGGGCTGGGCAGGGCTCAGGGCTCACCAGAGATCCGAGTGAGGGCAGGATGCAGCGGGGCCAGAGCAGGGAGGATAAATAAAGTCCGAAGCCGTCCTGGCCCGGAGCCACTTCTAACACAAAGTACATTCCGGTCTGGACGTAATGAACTGTACCAGCCTCGGCTGGGAGGAGGGTGGCTGGGGGCAGCTGGGACTCCCTGTCCGCCCTGCCAGCATGGGGGTGCCAGGAGGTGCAAGCTGGCACCTTCCCTCTGTGTCGGGTCTAGGGGTGGTGGAAGGTCCAGCACCTTGGGGGATGTTCAGCTGTGCGGCGTGGAGGAGGGGCTGGAGGGATCCGCACCCTGAAAAAGACCCTGAGTGCCCTAATGTTCCTTGGGCATCTGGGGACAATCAGAGGAGCACCAAGTCGGGAACTGCACACTCAGCAGGGACCTTATCTGCAAGAGACATAGTAGCTGGCAGGGGTATGGCAGACGACGAGGACACAGCACCCAGCATTAACCTGGCACCTAGCGGGGCCTCGGCACACGGCAGGGTCATGCTCAGGGGGGACCCAGGCCGCGTCCCCCTTCCTGCCCTTCCCCCGCAGCTCCCCGGCTGCGGCGCTGCCCCTGCTCGCAGTGGCCCTGGGCTGACCGGCGGGCACGGTGCCAGCGCCCGGCCTGGGGACGCGATGTACCGGCCGCGGGAGCGCCGGGAACAGCCTGACTCAGCACCCGGGGTGGGTGTGCGAGAAACGGCTACTCGAAGCCGGCCCTGCCCGGGAGGGGGGCAGGAGGGGGGCCTGGCCTCTGCGGGGGCTGCCCACCGCCTCCGGACGGGCAGGCGGGAAACTGCCTCCCTGCTGCTGGTGAGACCCCCGGAGCCGACAGTCCCCCTGCTCGGTCTCTGCTGGCTGGTGGTATCACACCACCACCACCCCCTCCCCAGCATGCCCATCAGTATAAAATGCCACCCTGGCTTGTCTCCTTGGCATCACTCCCCACCATGCACCCCAGCAACACCTCTGGCATCACACCCACCCCCCACCTCCCAACGGCAGAAAAAAACATCTCAGTGGAGAGAGAAACAGAAGTGTGGCTGACATTATCCCCTCCATCACATCTGGAGGAGGCAAAGCTGGAGAGGCCACGGAAAGTTCTCACCAACGGGTTTTGGCAAGAGGAGGTGAACCAGAGCTTTCCATGAATTTGTCTTTTCCCCATTGCTAGAAGGTCTGGTCCCTGCTGCCAGGCCTGGGAGGGAGGCTTCCTGTCAGCTCCATCCCCAAACCCTCTTGCCAGGGCAGTGCAAACCTGGCCCCTGATTTAGGAAGACCCATTGAGGAGTCTCTGGATCAACCCTCACGTCCCTGGGGCATGCAGCTGGGTTCATGGCGGGGGGGCATGCAGGTACACACCTCCATTGTGTCCCCAGGGCTCGGACCTGCCATAAGGGCTTGGTGAGGTGCAGGTTGAGGTGTCTCACCTTGGCACAGGGCAGACTGGGACATCTACCCTGGGATTTGGGTTTCCCTGAGCCACCAGAGCTCGTTGAGGTGTTCCTTTCAGCATCACCTCTCATACCTGCAAGCACCTGCCTGGCAAACAAAGAGGCCACCCCCAGCCAAAAGCCACCCTGGCTGAGGGGTGAGCCTGAAATGAGTCACCAGCACCCCTCTGGCTGCACCAGTCACTGCTTTGCCATGCCCTGACTGAAAATGGAGGGGAAAAGGCATCTGCAGGGGAAGAAAAAGAAAAAGCCCATCCCCAAAAGCAAACAGGCAGTTCCAGCTGCCTCTGGGCACCCCAAGCACTTCTGAGGCACCCTACACCTCTCCTGTGGCATCTGTAGACATATCTAGACATCCCCCAAATACCTCTGGGGCACCTCTAAACATCTCAGGGCACCCTACAGCACTTCTGGGAATGCCTACACATTTCTAAGTACCCCTATCACATCTGGGCATCCCTAAATATTCCTGGGCACCCCCAAATGCCTCTGTTCACCCCTCTCAGATGTTTCTGGACAGACTCTTGGGTGCATTCCCACAGCACATGTACTCCCAGCACCCCCCAACAGAAACCCCAGGGTCCTCTCCTGCCCGTGCTGCAGAATCAGGCCCCACATGGCACTGCTCTGCAGCAAACTGGGGAGAAGGAGGACCCGGAGCCTGCCACCCCCCAAATCACTGCCCCAAGTTGAGCGCTACGTGCATGGTCTCCTCCTCTGTTGAGGTGCAGAGCAGCTCGGGCCCCCTCCAAAAAGTGTTTACACACCTCCCCACCCCCATCCCCGGGACATTTAGCCACCCTGCCCATGGGGATGAGAGCTGCAGGAACAACCCTCTCCCCCTACTCTGGACTCCATTTTTTTGGGGGGGATGGGGGAGTATCAGGGTTGGGAGGGTGTGCCCAGGCTTGAAAGGATTGGAATTGGGTGGGCACTCCACTGGAGGCCCCCCACACCTTGTGATGGTGTTGGGGATGGGAGGGGAGAGGGCTGTGAATTGAGAGTGTAAGGATGGGAGAAATGGAGCTGCAGCCGCGCGTTTGCAGAACTCAAAAGGAAATTAAGGGTAGAAGAGGGAAAAGGCAGAAAAAAGGGTTAAAGCAGCGAGGAGGAGAAGGTGAAGGCCGAGAGCTGGCGGAAAGGGGGAGGGGGG
>VWZE01022363.1:32861-46795 GCA_013396675.1 Eubucco bourcierii
GGGCCCTGGGTCGGCAGGGCTCCCGGTATCTCCCAGTGTGATGGCAGCCTGTCTGAGGTGCTCCTTGCTGGTGCGGAATGATGTGTGCGGCTGAGGACTCCATGCAGATGGAGAAGCCGGGGAGACACCCTTGGTCTCCTCTCTCCTCACCCAGTGCAGGGCTGCCATGGGGTGCTCGGCCCTCTGCGGGGCAGTGGGGAGTGGTGGTGTAGGTTCCTGGTCCTCATCCTGCATAATGCGGTGGAGATGACACTGGAGAAGCCAAGGCCACCCACTTCAGTGACTTCCTGCTGTGCCTCCCAGCCCTGCCAGGCAGGTGCCTCCTCATTCTTATCCCCTCCAGCAAATCTAGACCCCCCCCCAACCCATGTCCAAACAGCTGTCTCTGAGCTGGGCATCACCCCTCCACCCCTCAGCCCACTCTGTCCCAGGCACAGAGTGAAAGGGATTTGCTTCCTTGCTGCCAGTGTAGGCTGCTCCCAGCGTCATCCCATGTCCATTCCAATTTCCCAAAGCTTCTGCAGAGAATTTGCTCCATGGAATGGTGGTGGAGATGCTGGATGAAAGGCCTCCATGGCACATACAGGTGCTGCCCATATGAAGTCCTTTTTGGGGCATAAGGTCCTTTCTGAGGATGACTCCCACCTAGCTGACCATCTCCTGGACACATCTGCCCACCCTGAGGACAAAGTGCAGAATCACTTAGACCCCACTGTGTGGCATGGCCACCAAGCACCCTGAGAACCCACAGCTCCAACCCCACCTTCAAGCTCCTCTCATGGTATCCCAGAATTGCAGCATGGTGGGGTTGGAAGAGACCTCTGGAGATCATTCAGTCCAACCCCATGCTAAGGCAGGGCACCAACAGCAGCTTGCCCAGGATCACAATGGCCAGAGGGGTTTGGAAGCTCCCTAGAGAAGGAGACTCCACAACCTCTCTGGGCAGCCTGCTCCAGGGCTCCAGCACTCTCACACCAAGCAACATTCTCCTCCTGTTCAGATGCTCCATCTGAACCCTCTCGGGTTCCAGTGTGTGCCCATTGCCCCTTGTACTGTCACTGGGCACCACTGAGAAGAGTCTGGTCCCAGCCTCTTGCCCCCGACCCTTTACCTCTTCCTGAGCACTGAGATCTCCCCTGAGTCTGCTCTTCTCCAGACCACTTTCCTCTGATGACAAACCTTTTCTAGGGGACATTGCTGTTCCACAGCAGCAAATAAATCAATCAGGTCCTGAGTGGGTCCTTCAGGTCCTGGAGCTGCTGCATCCTCCCTTCTCCTGCACACCCTTTGCTAATGCTCCCCTCATGATCTGGCCCAGCCTAGATGATTACCACATGTACAGGCAAAGCCATCATGTCCCTGCTGCTTTTTCCAGGACCTTCTCACCTTGTCCCCATCCCACGTTGGAGCGATACATCGAGTGACAAAGCCATTGCAGCTCAGCAGAAGATGTTCTTTACTCAAACCCTGCCACAGCAACCAGAGCAGCATGGGCAAGCCCAGGCATCCCTGGGGAGAAGGAAAAGCAGGGCACAGGGGCAGCTCAGGGTCACTTAGGGGGTCTCTTCCTTCACGGCGACCCTTCCCGGGGGTCCGTACAGATGCCGAAGTCGGTGTTGGTGATGGAGCCAATGATGGTCTTATCAACGTCGCAGCTCAGGCCGCTCTCGCAGGGACATTTGTAGTAGACCCCATAGAGGCTCTGTGGGGAATCAAGGCATGGTGCCAAGTGGGTACATAGAACCATTGGGGTTGGAAGAGACCCTTGAGATCAAGTCCAACTGCTGGCCTAGAGCTTGCAATGCCACCACTACTGCTAAGCCACTGCCACTAAGCCATATCCCTCAGCACCACCAACAGGTGTCTTTTAAACACCTCCAGGGATGGTGACTCCACCACCTCCCTGTGCCAGAGCTTGAGAGCCCTTTCTGTGAATAAATTTTTCCCTAACCTCCAACCTGAATCTCCTCTGAGGCTGTTTCCTCTTGTCCTGTCACTTGCTGCATGTGAGAAGAGACTGATCCCAAATTGGCTCCAGCCTCCTTTGAGGTAGTTGTCGAGGATGATGAGGTCCACCCTCAGCCTCCTTCTGAAGCCCAAACAACCCCAGTTCCCTCAGTTGTTCCTCACAAGGCTTGTGTTCAAGGCCTTTCACCATCTTCGTGGCTTTGCTTTGGACATGCTCCAGCACCTGGATGTCCCTGTCCCTGTCGCCACTGGGGAGCAGTGGTACACCTACCTTTGGGCTGCAAACCTGGGTCTCAGCCGCCCTCGGTGCACAGCGGGCCAGGCTCAGGCCATCGCTCCGGTGGCAGCATTTGCTCTTGCACTGAGCACTCTGCAGGCACAGCTCCCCGATTTCCTGCCCCGGGAGGGAGGGAGTGAGCAATAGGTCTCTGTCTGTCCCCACTTGATCCCATTCAGGGGATAAAGGACACCCTCAGGACACCCCCACAGAGCTGCAGACAGAGACCAAAGCACTGCAGACCTCTCAACTCCTCCACTGCAGCACTCAGGGGGGCTCCCAGGCATGGCATGGGTGGGGTTAGTGTCTCTCTTACCAAGTTTATGATGAGCCCTCGCTCATGTGGGGCAGGCAGGGCTGGGGCCAGGAGCAGCAGAGTCAGCAGCAAGCAGGAGAGCAGTGCCTTGGCCATGGTGGGCTCACTTGTGCCCTTGCCTGTAGGCTGGAGGGTGCTTTATAGTGAGTCTCCATCAGCTGATGTGGCTGCACCTATCACGCTCCAACCCGTGGCATTGGGGCAGCCTTCCCAGAGCAGGGAAACAGCTATGCCCTTGCTTCCATGCGGTGCCACCATGGGGACGTCTCCAGCTGACCATCCTGCACTGGCAATGGCAACCTGCCTTTTGGCAGTTCCTTTAGCTGAAGTGAAGGTGAAGCAACAGTGTTCCTCTCTTTCCTCTGGTGGGGAATTCCAGCCTCCTTCACCCTGGCTGGTGGGATTTGTGTTCTCCTTGCTGGGCAATGACGATGGGCTCAAGGGCAAAACAAGAGCTTGTGCCACCACAGGAGCTCAACTCCAGCCCAGATCCTCCATCCCACAGACATTATCATCACCACAAAATCCACTCGAGAAGGCTCAAAGTGCGGCAGAAGTGAGCCGACTCTCCTGCTATCAACTCAACTGCCTCAGGCAGTGCTCCAGAACCCAGGGAAATCCCCATCCCTCAGGCCATCACCACACCCTGCCCTGCTGGGTATTTGCTTTGTAGTTCAGGGCTTGGGGGATGCAGGTGATAAAAGGAAAACAGTCCTGGGAAGGGCACAGCCTTTCACACCGGCCTTGGTCCAGCTGCTCTGGGCAATGATTAATTCCCTCGGGCAGCCCTGGCCTTAGGTGGCTAAAGCGGTGACATTGAGGGGTGACCTTCGCGCTGGTGTGTGGCACCTACATGCACCCTCCTGCAGTGGGGAAAGGCCCTGGTCACACCAGCTGGGAGGGCAGAGAACAGTTGAGGGGGCACAGTGTTGGGAATCACACTCAGGGGTGCACAGCACAGCCTGGGGCACGAAGCACAGGAGTGGGAGCTGATGCACAGGGTGCTCAGCAGGGTCCAGAGGGCCACCATGAAGAACCCCGAGCAAGCTGGGGACATCTCACAGGCTCTGGCTACATCCCAGGGTTCATCCTCGGGGCACGGAGTGCAGCCCGGGGGAGGGGGCTCATCCCAGAGGTATATTCTGGAGATACAGGACACATCCTCAGGACGCATCCCGGGACACAGGGATCCCAATCCCGGGGGCACGAGGCTCATTCTGGAATCTTATCCTAGGTTCCAGGGTGCATCTCAGGGTCCCACTGCCCGGGCACGAGGCACATCTAAGGGCGCATCCTTGAGTCCCAGAGTTCATTCCGGGTTCCACTTAGGGGGCACATAGAGCATCCTGGGGACGCCTCCTGGGTCCCAGGGCTCATCCCAAGCCGCGCCGCCCTCCGACCCGGAGCCCACCCAGGTTCGGGGCGGGGGAGGTCTTGGCGGCTCCTCCCAGGTCCTGCGCCGGCTCCTCCCGGGACCTCCTTCGGCTGGTTGTCTGCGGAGGGTCGCTGTCCCCCGGGCCGGTCCCACAGCCACCACCGGAGCGTCCTGGAGGGGCAGGGCGGGGCAGCGCCGGTCACCCCGGGCACCCTGTCGGCGGCCGTGCCGGTGGCGGTGACCCCGGGAGCGCCAGCAGCGGCCCCGCCATGAGCAAGCTGCTGCCGGCGCAGGAAGCGGCTCGGATCTACCACACCAACTATGTGAGGAACGCGCGGGCCATGGGGGTGCTCTGGGCCCTCTTCACCCTCTGCTTCTCCATCCTGATGGTGGTGACCTTCATCCAGCCCTACTGGATCGGGGACAGCATCGACACGCCGCAGGCTGGTTACTTCGGCCTCTTCTCTTACTGCATCGGCAACGCGCTCACCGGGGAGCTCATCTGCAAGGGCAGCCCCCTGGACTTCGGCACCATTCCCTCCAGCGCCTTCAAAACGGCCATGTTCTTCGTCGGCATCTCCACCTTCCTCATCATCGGCTCCATCCTCTGCTTCAGCCTCTTCTTCTTCTGCAACGCAGCCACCGTCTATAAAGTCTGCGCCTGGATGCAGCTGGCAGCCGGTGAGTGGGGCTGGGGGGTGGGAGGGGATGACTGAGGAGTTGGGGGCTGCTGACGGTCCAGCCAGAGCTGTTTGGCCCTCTCCGCCCCCACATCCACTCTGCCGCGGTGGGAAAAGAAACACCAGCGTAACCTCCGTGCTCCATCTGCTCCGCCTTGCTGGTTGCCGGTGTTGAATTTGCAGCGGGCGCAGCCTGTCAGAGCAGCTGAGCCCCAGCAGGCTTGCAGTGCTTGGGCGATGCTCTGCTCCCCGACCCCCGTGCTGCTCTAAACCCACCAACAGCCCGGCCTCGCTTGCCTGGGGTGTGTGTGTGTGTGTGTATTTAAAATCTTTCTGCCAGCCATTGCTCAGATCCATTGCTCCTGCTCTGCCCCACGGTGCGGCGTGGACGTGGCTCCACGGCATCACTCTTGAGAGCACCAAATGCTGCAAGGCTGGAACATGGGATCCCTGTTGTGTTTGGGGTCCGGCAGGAACTAATGAGCCGTCTAGAGATAACTTTTGATTAGTTATTTGGTGCTTTTAATTTATTTGGTGCCTTCAATACCCCCTGCAGCAACGGTGAGCTCAGGGCATGCCAGACAGGGGAGGTGGAACAGGTGGAGGGGACTGACCATAGGATTTGATATCGCCCCCCAGGTTTGCCTGCTTTGCCGCTCAGTCTCACATCCCTGTGCATCTCCAGCCTTTCCCATCTCCCCCTCCCCCAGCTTGACACCCGAGACACCCTGCAGCTGAGCTCCTGCCTTCGCTGCCCCAGCTGAAACCCAACCCAGCCCTTCACCGCTCCTGAATCATTCATGCAGGGACCAGCCACAACCCTCACTGTTCCCAGGTGTTCCCCTGGCAGGGACATCTTGGCTGACACTGCATGAGACAACAGTCGTGGAATCGAGGTTGCTCCAGTTCCCAGCTAAAGAAATGAGCTCAAGGGAAGATTTAGATAAGAGGCTTGAGGCAGCTGAGCCTCACAGGGAGCTGGACCGAGAAAAAGGTTTTACTGACATGTTTGGGGCTTTTATGTTCGTTTTTGGTGCAAGCTGGGGGAGAGAAATGTGGTGCAGGTGGCTCCAGCTACATGGATAAGCCCAAATCACCCCCAGCATCCCAATTTTCCTGCCTTAGACAAGCTCTCGTGAGTTTTCAAACCACTTTTTGGGCAATGGAGGTGCTGCTGCATTTCAGGCAATTGTATTAAAAACGGAGCAGACAAGAGGATCCATTTTCTGGCCTTTGCTTGATGCCCAGGATGTATTTTCACAAGAGAAATGATTTTTTTTCCCCATCTTCCCACATTCCTCCATGCTTCTCCTCTATAGTAGCTTCAGGGAAAGGTAAATTACATTAAAAGCAGAAGCTATCTGAATGAAGAGATACACTCTCTGCACAGCTGGGAAACTGCCTGCTGGTCTTGCTGCTCTCCTGTTCCCAAATCAGTGGGAAAATCATCTACAAAGGGTGAGGAAACCACCCAAAAAGTGTTTTCTGAGCACCCAGGGACAGAGAAGTGGCACTGGGACAGGGCAGGGTGCTTGCAGCTGCAGGAGGCTGCAGATGGCTGTGAAGGACAGGGACAAACATCTACTTAATCAGAGCTCCCACCATGGGGGTGCTTCTGGTGTTAGGAGCCAAGGAGGTCCTCACATGTGCATAAAAGCACATAAAAGACCAGTTACTGCCATGCTGTGCACAAAAATAGAAGTGGAGGATGTGGAAAGCCTCCATTAATCGCATCCCAAAGCCTTGCAGATGAACATGGCTCTTGTCCCTCCCAATCCTGGTCACTCCTGTCCACCAAACACAATTTCTCTGAGCATATGAGGATAAAAGAACACTTCAGAGCTTTTGGAACAGGAGGTGCTTGGCAGAAGATGGTCTTTTGGCAGCTCGTGCTGGATTTGTTGCCACAAGGGGAACATGCCAGTGGCCCTGTGGCCACCGATGTCATGTGTGCCAGGGTTGGGCATTGAGAGTGGCTGCCATGGGAGCTGGTGCCTCAGGGCTGGGCTGTAAACACCACAGCTGAACAAGCAGAATTAATCTGCTGCAAAGCTGCTGCTGATGGCAGCTCCACCTTAGCAAACCATAAGGTGAAATCCAGCGAGGCATGGGGCAATATTAGGGTTCTCCATCTTGTATGGACTAAACCATTCTGGTTTCATTTGGAGTAACACAGCTAGGGATGCATGTGGAGGCAGGAGGGATGTTGCCTGGGCAACGGAGGGATGGGAGATGCAGCTTGTCTTTGATGGGAAGTGTGCTGAGCTCATGGGAAGGCAGCAAACCGTGTGACTGAGAGCAGTGCTGAGAAGGACTTGGAGTGCTGGTGGGTGGGAGGGTGGACATGAGCTGGCACCATGTGCTGCCAGGCCGGAGACAGAGCCAGCCATGTGCGGGGCTTAACTTCAGCAGCATGGGCAGCAGATGGAGGCAGAGGATTCTGCCCCTCTGCTCTGCTCTGCTGAGACCCCACACGTGCACTACTGGATCCAGCTCTGGAATCCTCACCACAAGAGAGACCTGTTGGGGCAGAGACAGAGGAGGCCACAGCAATGATGGGAGGGGCTGGAAGCCCTCTGCTGTGAGGCTGGGCTGAGACAATTTTGAGTTGTTCAGCATGGAAAAGAAAAGGCTCCAGGAAGACCTTCTGGTGGCCTTTCAGTGGTTAAAGGATTGAGCAGAAAGCTGGGGACAGACTTTGAGCAGGACCTATTGTGACAGGACAAGGGGTGATGGGTTAAAGAAATGTTTTGAGACTGAGGGTGGTGAGACCCTGGTTGAAGTCTCCCAGAGAGGTTGTGTATGCTCTATACGTGGAACCATTCCAGAACAGGCAGGGGCTCTGAGCACCTTACTCTAGTTACCACTGCCTTCCAGTATCTGAAGGGGGCCTACAGGAAGGCTGGGGAGGGACTGTTTACAGGGTTTTGCAATGACAGGACTAGGGGCAAGGGGTTTAAACTGGCAGAGGGAAGATTTAGACTGGATGTTAGGAGGAAGTTCTTTCCAGTGAGGGTGGTGAGACACTGGCACAGGTTGCCCAGGGAGGTTGTGGCTGCTTCCTCCCTGGAGGTGTTCAAGGCCAGGATGAACGAGGCCTGTACTAGTGGGAGGTGTCCCTGCCTATGGCAGGGGGTTGAAACTAGATGATCCTTGAGGTCCCTTCCGACGTTACCATTCTATGATTCTATGTCCCTGCTGGCTGGAGGAGGGTTGGACTGGCTGAGCATTGAAGCTTCCCACCCTCAGCAGTCTGTGGCTGCACAATCCTGCTCTTCCTCAGCTGCATGAACAGCGCCGAGCGCACCCATGATGAGCAGCCACAGGCAGCTTTAAACCCAGGTGGCTGCTCTGCAGGATTTCCCCTGGTCTGGAGCACTGCCTTTGGGCAAGCTCCTGCACACACACACACACACACACACACACACACACACACACACACATCGTAGCCCATGGCTGCTGTTGCCTCTCCTTGCAGCTACCGGGCTGATGATTGGCTGCCTGATCTACCCTGACGGCTGGGACTCAGCCGAGGTTCGGCGCCTGTGCGGGGACAAGACGGAGAAGTACGCGCTGGGCGCCTGCCGTGTGCGCTGGGCCTACGTCCTCTGCATCATCGGCATCCTCGACGCCCTCATCCTCTCCTTCCTGGCCTTCGTGCTGGGCAACCGGCAGGACAACCTCCTGCCGTCTGACTTCAAAGTGGAAAACAAAGGTAAAGCTCTGAGGCCTGTCCTGCTCCAGATTCTGATTCTGGTGAGGCTGCACCTCAAATACTGGGCTCAGTTTTGGGTTCTTCACTCCAAGAAGGACTTGAAGAAGGAACTTGGTGAAGGGTCTGGAGAACAGGGCTAGGGAGGAGCAGCTGAGGGACCAGAGGTTGTTCAGCCTGGAGAAAAAGAGGCTGAGGAGAGACCTCACTGCTCTCTGCAACGCCCCAAGAGGAGTTTGGAGCCAGCTGGGGCTTGGTCTCTTCTCCCAAGGAACATGCAACATGACAAGAGGAAATATACTCAAGTTGTGTCAGGTTTAGTTTGGACACAAGAAACAATTTCTTCCCCAAAAGGTTTGTCAAGGCCTGGCCCAGGCTGCCCAGGGCAGTGGTTGAGTTTCTGTCCCTGGAAGGGTTTCAAAGCCGTGTGGATATGGTGCTGAGGGATATAGTTTAGTGGTAACCTGGCAGTGCTGGGTTAAGAGTTAGACTTGATGACCTCAAAGGTCTTTTCCAACCAAAACCATTCCATAACTGTCTTTATTTGGGAGGACAGTGACTTCCTTCAGTGGGAGAAGCAGGAGAGAGGCTGTTGTGCTGGGCTGCATCAAGAGGAGCATGGCCAGCAGGGCAAGGGAGGTGACTCTGCTCTTGTCAGACCCCACCTGGAGTCCTGTGTGCAGTTCTGGAGCCCTCAACACAGGAAGGACATGGAAGTGTTGGAGCAGGTCCAGAGGAGGCCATGAGGATGCTCAGAGGGCTGCAGCAGCTCTGCTGTGACAACAGGCTGAGAGAGTTTGGGCTCTGCAGCCTGCAGAAGAGAAGGCTTCCAGGAGACCTTAGAGTAGCCTTCCAGTATCTGAAGGGGGCTACAGGAAGGCTGGGGAGGGACTGTTGACAAGGGCTTGTAATGCCATGACAAGGGGCAATGGGTTTGAAGTGTCAGAGGGGAGATTTAGACTGGATGTTAGGAGGAAGTTGTTTGCAGTGAGGGTGGTGAGACACTGGCACAGGTTGCCCAGGGAGGTTGTGGCTGCTCCCTCCCTGGAGGGGTTCAAGGCCAGGTTGGAGGAGGCCTTGAGTGAGCTGTACTAGTGGGAGGTGTCCTTGCCTATGGCAGGGGGTTGGAACGAGATGATCCTTGAGGTCCCTTCCAACCTTCCCATTCTAGGATTCATGACAAAAACCTAGAGATCTCCACAGGAAGTCAGAAACAGGCAGAATTGTGATGGATTCCAAGGCAGGAGCTCCAAGTGAGCCAGGCTTACCTTTCACATAGGCTTGTTTCCCATGATGTTAAGGTGTGGTGGTGGTTTTTTTAACACTTTTTGAAAGCAAACCTGAAAGCTCACTTGCACCTCCACTTCCTACCACACCTCATTAACACTGCAACCATCTCTTTGTTTTGCAGAAGAGGGCCATGACTGATGGAGCTGCTCACCACACAAGTGACCTCCCCACAGTGGTTTTCAACATTTCTTCCCAGTGCACACAAAGCTGTCTGTGCATTTTGGTTACTGAAGGACTGACAAAGCAACAGCAGAGTTTGGTGCTATGGTGACATTGGTTTTATTTGGGGTGAAATGGGAAATAATCTTTGCTTTGCCCCTTGGGAAAATGAAAACCATAAATCCTTGCTGAGTGACAAAAAAACCCCAAAAACTCTTCTTCCATCAGCCTTTTTCTTTAAACTGACTGCTCCAGGAGCTTTAAACATACCAAATTCTGGGGGTTTTCTACAGTAGTTCTTTTCACTGCTTTTGGCTCACAGGTCTCATGGAGTTTATGTGACAGGAAAAACCCAGACTGGACACAAGAGTTGTTTGTTTTTTTTTTTTCCTCTTGAGTCCATCAGCAAACCTGGGGCAAAAGGGAGGGTTGGCAGTTTGCTGCTTCTTGGGGTTTGTACATCTTCTTTGAAGAGAAATACTTCTGAATTAAAAAAAAAAAAACCAACAAAAAACCAAACAAACCAAAAAAAAAGAAGAGTGTTTTGGATCCTGTGCTGGTCTCCTTTAACTGCCATTGTACCAAACATTGCAGAGCAGGTAAGGGCAAGACTAGAGAGTGGTCATTTTGGGATCTTTTCATCTCCCACCATCTCCCAGACGGAGTTCACAGGGATGTGGTGTCACCTGCAGGCACTGCTCAAGAACCTGATGATGCAGCCATGTATTGGTTCAAATGCCTTAAGTGGTGATAGGGCTAACAGCCAGCACCCTGTAACCTAATGTCTGCCAGCTGTGTGGTTACCCAGCACATTGCCTTATTGTTCACAGGCCCTCTGATTGCCAGAATACTGCATCTGGGATCACACACTCCCCTATTCCAATCTAGAGTGTCCATGAGGCCTGTTGTCATTGTCTGGGTATTGTTCATGCTTGATCCTTGTGCTTACCTCTAAACCAGAATTTTAATTCAGGCACAGGGACCAAAACCTGTCATTTGGGACCATTGTGATCATCATTGGTGTGCCTGCTAACCCCTCAAGTGCTGTGGAACAGGTGTAAATGAGAATGGTGAGTTGAAAATGTTGGAGACTTTTCATTAAATGCAGCTTATTTTCTCCTGCAGGTTGTGATGCTTTATGAGGGGCAAGTTTGTGGCACAGAATCACAGAACTAACCAGATTGGAAAAGACCTCTCAGATCATCCAGTCCAACCTATCACCTAACCCTTCTCATTAACTAACCCCTGGCACTCACTGCCTCTTGCAGCCTCCTCTTAAACACCTCCAGGGATGGGCACTCCACCACCTCCCCGGGCAGCCCATCCCAATGCCAATCTCTCTTGCTGTCAAGAACTTCTTCCTAACATCCTGCCTGAACCTGCCCTGGCACAGCTTGAGGCTGTGCCCTCTTCTTCTGTCCCTGGGTGCCTGGCAGCAGAGCCCAACCCCAGCTGGCCACAACCTCCCTTCAGGGAGCTGCAGAGAGCAATGAGCTCTGCCCTGAGCCTCCTCTTGTGCAGGCTGCACACCCCCAGCTCCCTCAGCCTCTCCTCACAGGGCTGTGCTCCAGGTCCCTCCCCAACCTTGGTGCCCTTCTCTGGGCACATTCAAGCCTTTCTTAAATTGAGGGGCCCAGAACTGGACACAGGACTCAAGGTGTACTCCGCCTGAGCACACCCCTAACCTCACAGCTGCTGCATGTGAATGGATGCTTTGCCATCTGAAGAGGTCAACAGAAGGACCAATAGAAGGGATGACTCTGCTCCACTTGTTCTTCCTGGAAATCCTATATATTTCTGCATGCAATTTCCATCATTTCCTGACTGTAGGCAGCTCTGTTGAAATGACTCTAATTGAAAATAACACAAAAGGAAATGGGGAGGAATTACATGGAAGTGGTTGTTGTCAGTCAAGAGCACTTTAGCAGCTGTATCTGCCTTTGAGATGTGCACAAGCCTCCTGGAACCCTTGTGAGATGCCTCGAGACTGATTTTTCTTAACCAATACCCAAGATGAAGAGTAATTGCAGCAAAGAAATGAGCTGAACCTACTCCTGTAGCCTTTGAATTCCATGATTTAGTCATTTACTCTCAGCAGAATAGAAACCCAGCACTGGAAGAATTAACATCCCTGGTCAAAGCCCTGACTCCAGACAAGGGGCTGACAAAGTGTCTGTGATTTAAGCAGACACCCTTCCCTATTGCCCAGTTCCTCTCATACCTCCTGGCTGCATGATTTTTGGTGAAAGCAGGAAGGGTCTATAGCACAAGTCTTGTGAGGGGTGGCTGAGAGGCCTGGGATTGAAAAGGAGTCTGAGGGGAGACCTCATTGCTCTCTGCAACTCCCTGAAAGAAACCTTCCCTTCTCCCCTCCCAAGAAACAAGTGATGGGACAAGAGGAAACAGCCTCAGGTTGCACCAGGGAACGTTTGGGTTGGACACTGGGAAATATTTCTTCACTGAGAGATTGGTTAATATGCAGAACAGACTTCCCAGGACAGTGGTGGAGTCTCCATCCCTGCATGAATTTAAAGCTCTACAGATGTGGTACTGAGGTCCACGGTGTCACTGGTAGTGCTGTGTTGACAGTTGGACTCAATGATCTTGCAGATCTTTTCCAACCATAATGACTCTTAGGATTCTGCCAGCTGTTGCAGGGGGATGAGACATTAGGGTAGAGAGGATTTTGCTAAGCTTTGTAGCTTTCTACCTCATGAACACCAATGCAGAATCCAAATTCTTTCTGGTTCGGGTCTTTATTAATGACTGACTTTCTTCCAGTTAAATTGAAGGAGTTAGATTTAGTTTTCAAATGACCTTGCACAAGCAAGCTGAGTTTCTTTGTGTGCTTCACATAGAAAATGTTAAGACACTATTTGTTTTGTCTGCATCCCACAGAAATCTGCTTTCAAGAGGAATTACACAGGAAAATTCACTGAAATTCTTCTTGATGATACATAAGCCCAGCTCAAATGTGTGGCTAATGTCACCTTGTGGGTGAGATCCCAGCAGCTGCCTGTCTAAGAGTGCCAGGACTCTTACTGGAGCTATTTAACAAAATCAGTTTGTCTTTTTTTTTTTTTTTTTTTTTTTTTCCTCAGTGCCTTGATAAGGACTTGTGCTGACATAGGTCCAGAAAGCTGAGACCATCTAATGGTTTAATTTATTACATCAACAGACACGAGACATTTCTGCACTGACTGCAAGGTAGTATTAAGGTAGTAAATCCTGGGGAACATCCAACATGGTCAGAGATGCAGCCCTGTGCAACAGCTCTCCTAGAGAAGAGAAAAGCAGCAAAAACTTGGCTGTGTGCTGAAGGTGCAAATCTTACCAAGAAAAATGTCCCTGGCTTAGGTGGAGAAAAAGGAGCACGACTTGTCAGCTGTCCCCATCTCTGTCTTTCCTTCCATGAAGCCATATGGGGGGTGGGGGATGTGATGATGCAGCAGAAGAGCAGATGAGTGAGGGATGGGGGCAGCCTCCCTTCAAAGGGTGCTTGCAGCCTTGAATGTTTGAAACTCCTGAACAATCTTGGAGTGGATTAAAAAAAAACCCACTAAAAACGGTGTTAGTTTGATGTGTTCTAGTAGGAAAAAAACCCAAACCCTCTCGTTTTTATCTAGCTTTTGAAGAATGGTATTAATTCTTATGTAAAAAAATACCCCCCAGTGTCTCCTCTGTTATATATAAAGCCCTCAAGAATATATATAAAAAGTCCTGAGTAGACCCACATGGTGTTCTCAGCTATAAATATAAATCTTGTATAGATCAATTAAAATAAGTGGATTTTCCCTTGTCTGTGTGTTGGTCTTCTTTAAATTAAATAGAGAAAACAGAGCCAAGCTGAGCTTGGCTCCCCCCCGACGGCAGCAAATGCTCCGTCAGCTCTCAGTGCTGCCACCCTGTGGTTACTTGCGGGCGCTGCAGCTCCTAGCGACATGTGCTGCCTCACGGAATGGTAAGGTTGGAAGGGACCTCAAGGATCAGCCAGTTCCAACCCCCTGCCATAGGCAGGGACACCTCCCACTAGTACAGGTCACTCAAGGCCTCGTCCACCCTGGCCTTGAACACCTCCAGGGAGGGAGCAGCCACAACCTCCCTGGGCAACCTGTGCCAGTGTCTCACCACCCTCACTGCAAACAACTTCCTCCTAA
>VWZE01022363.1:52121-76376 GCA_013396675.1 Eubucco bourcierii
AGAGAGTTGGGGCTCTTCAGCCTGGAGAAGAGAAGGCTTCGAGGGGACCTGATAGTAGCCTTCCAGTATCTGAAGGGGGCCTACAGGAAGGCTGGGGAAGGATTATTTACAAGGTCCTGCAATGACAGGACAAGGGGCAATGGGCTTAAACTGGCAGAGGGGAGATTTAGACTGGATGTTAGGAGGAAGTTCTTTACAGTGAGGGTGGTGAGGCACTGGAACAGGTTGCCCAGGGAGGTTGTGGATGCTCCCTCCCTGGATGTGTTCAAGGCCAGATTGGATGAGGCCTTGAGTAACCTGTACTAGTGGGAGGTGTCCCTGCCTATGGCAGGGGGTTGGAACTAGATGATCCTTGAGGTCCCTTCCAACCTTACCATTCTATGATTCTATGATTCTATGATTCTATACCACCCCCAGCCCTTCTGACCTGCCCCAGGGGAGGGTTGCCCTCCCTGAGCTCTCCATCCAGGAGGTGCCCTGGGAGGGAAGTCTGCCCTGCCTCCTTCCTGGGTGGGGACAGTGGGAGGAAAGTTCTTTTCCAGCTAGAAGGACTCTGCAGCATCCTGGCCTCACCTCTGCAGTGGGTGGGGATGAGCTGCTATGCAAAGACCCCCCCCCTCCAAAGCCCTCCATGCTTGATCCATCATCTGCCTTCAGGGCATGGTCTAGTGGTCATGGAGTTGTTGGGCAGGAGGTTGGACTTGATGATCTTAGAAATCTTTTCCAGCTTTAATGCTTCTGTGCTTCAAGAATGATTCTTGAAGCATCTTCTTCCTTTCCTAGAGCTAGGACAGAGTCACAAAAGGCCAGAGACAGCTCTTGTTGCAGCTGCAGCTTTATTGGAATCTGGTGGCAAAGGAGCACTGGTCCCATCACAAGGTGTGAGCTAACAGAGCACTTCCCCTTTATTGCAGGGTGCAGCAAAATTGGAGCCATTTCTTCCTTTACACTTATTTCCAACAGCTGCAAACAACAAAGATGCAGCAAGTGGCACCACAGTGGCCTTGGGCACATCCTTGGCACACATCCATCCTTCTTGGAAAGCACACCTGGCATTTCTGCCTTGCTAGGTGCCAGGTTTTGATGTTTCCTTCATCATGCCTGCTCTGAAGGTCACAGCTAATGAGGCAGTGAAGTGCTTGGTCATGATAATGAATGCAGGATATGGAGAGAGTAGCAATGGGCTGTGCTAGGTGGCAGCTGGGGCACAGCAGTTGTGGGGTTAGCGTGGGCTGGTGGCTCTGACCATGCTGTCCATGCCACCTGTCTGCTCAGTGCCCATAGCCATCCTCTTTCCACTCAGTTCCTTTCTAACTGGGCACTTGTCAGCAGAGCAAATATTCCTGTCTGGAGCATTTATTGATCTTTGAGGCCCTTTCCCACCCAAACCAGTCTCTGATTCTTGGTAGCATAAAGGGAAAGCTTTCAAGTGTGTAATGTGATGGAGAAAGCCACCTTGAGTGAGCTCTAAGAGAATGAGCCAGAAGAAGTCACATTCTGACCACCCCTCACCATACCCAAACCTGATAAATTTTTGTCCAGGCTACTTAAGCACTTGCATGAACTACAAAGTCATAAACCCCCTTCAGGTCCACAGGATCACTGCACACACGAGGCTGAGTCCTTATGCTACCAGCAATGACAGTCAGGGGGAGGATCTTTGCAGCTTCTCAACCTCCAGATAGAGTTTCTGGACTTCCAGTAGAGTTTTGACTTCTTCCATAGGAATTCCACACTGGAAAGGTTCAGCATTTCGCAGGATCTTCTCACACAGAGGAGCCTTTTTCTTTAAAGGAAGCAAAGAGACAGGGCCTGAGGCTGCTGCAGGACCTAGGTGCTGAGCATCCCCCTCCTGCTGCAGCCCCTCAGTTGGGTCAGACCAACTGCAACGAAGCAATCGCATCCCTGAGGTCAGACCAGTGCTGGTGCAGGCTGGAAAGCACCAAATTATTAAGGTTGGAAAAGCCTTCTGAGAGCATCCAGTCCAACCATCAACCCAACACCTCCATGGCCACTAAACCATGTCCCCAGGTGCCATGGCCACAGGCTTCTTGAACCCCTCTAGGGATGGGGACTCTATCACCTCCCTGGGGAGCCTGCTCTGATCCCTGACCACTCTGGCAGCAAAGAAAATTTTCCTGATATCCAGCCTAACCATCCCTTGGTGTAACTTGAGCCTCCATCTCTGGAGACCTTCAAAAGCTGCCTGGATGCACTCCTGGGTGATCCTGCTTTGGCAAGGGGGGTGGATTGGATGGTCTCTAGAGATGCCTTCTGTGATGCTGTGATTTCCTCTCATCCTATCACCTGATACCACGAAGAGGAGACCAACCCCCTCCCCCCCCACCCAGCTTCCTCTCAGAGAGTTGTAGAGAGTGAGCAGCTCTCTAGCATCACTTACATGGGAGAGAAGTCCACAAGTGGGGCAAGGTCCAGCCAAAGGCTGGGTTGCTGGTGGTACTTACACAGACAGGTGGTGGCACCCAGGTGCCATTGGCTGAGCAGGTAGATCTTAAGTTTTGTACTGGGTAGCCATCAAGTCTGCACCGGAAGGAGAGGGTTTCATTCACCTCATACAACAGCTTCCTAGGCTGAATCGCTGTGACTCCCTGTCCAGAGGGCTGGGCACACAGAACTGAGAGGAAAGCAAAAGCCAAAATGATGTAAAGGGAAGAGGAAATCCCCCTGAAAATTCCACCCCTTGCTGGTGATTCAAACCTGCAGCATCCTGTGCAAAGCCCCGGGTGAGGGGGGAGGTGGGAGAGGGCATGTGCCCGGCTCTGGTACCTACCTGGCTTGCAGGTGGGCAGAGGAGGGTGCCAGGAGCTGTCATCCAGGCAGCGACTCTCAGCAGCACCGTGCAAGGTGAAGCCTTCATCACAGGAGAACCTCACAGTGGTCATGTAAGGAAAGGTGAACATCTGTGAAACCATCCTGCCCCTCTCCACTGCAGGCCTGGGGCACCGAACCACTGTGGGAAGAGAGCAGAGCTGGCAGCACTGCAGGGGCTGGTGGCACTAGGCAGGGAATGGCAGAGCTGTTGAGGAGGGAGAAGGCAGAGCTGTTGAGGAGGGAGAAGGCAGAGCTGTTGAGGAGGGAGATGGCAGAGCTGTTGAGGAGGGAGATGGCAGAGCTGTTGAGGAGGGAGATGGCAGAGCTGTTGAGGAGGGAGAAGGCAGAGCTGTTGAGGAGGGAGATGGCAGAGCTGTTGAGGAGGGAGAAGGCAGAGCTGTTGAGGAGGGAGAAGGCAGAGCTGTTGAGGAGGGAGATGGTGGCACTGGGGGAGGGCTGGCAGAGCTGAGGGGGGCTGCCCCAAGGACCGCAGTCAGCCAGGTGAGGTGGGGCAGAGCTGCTTTTCCTGATGCTCTCTCATCACTTTTATGCCCCAGGGGCACCCTGCCAGCCCCTGGTGCTGTTGAGCAGCTCAGATCCCCACACAGCAGCTGCAGGAGCTGTACGACCAGGAAACTGCTCTGGGTTTGGAGCTTGTGGAGCAGAGCAGGTAGTGTGGCTGAGGCTTAGCCCCTCCATCATCCCCAGGTCATGGCTTCAGTCTGATGCCATACAGCAGACACAACTCACCCTTGCACTCCGGGGCAGGTCCACTCCACAACATGTTGACTCCATCGTGGGAGGTGCAGTAGATGGAGGCGTCCCCAATGAGGGACAGTCCTTCAGCACAGCTGTAGGTCACCTCTGCTCCATAGGAGAAGTGCTCCTGGCCCAAGCCAGAGTGCTGCCCATTGGCAATGGGTGGAGGGGGGCCACAGACTGTGGAATAAAGGAAATTGGTAAGACAGGAACCACAGAATGGTGAGGTTGGAAGGGAGCTCTGAAGATCATCCAATCCAACCTCCCTGCCAAAGCAGAAGCACCCACAGCAGGTTGTGCAGGGTGGCCTTCAGGTGGGTTTGGAATGATTCCAGAGGTGGAGACTCCACCACCTCTCTGGGCAGCCTGTTTCAGCACTCTGCCACCCTCGAAGTGAAGAAGTTCCCCCGTGTGTTGAGAAGGAAGCACAGGATGGTCACAGGTGATAATCAACAGCACTTCTGGGAAACCAGAGCAAGAGTTAAACTCCAGGCTTGCTTGGTGCTGTATTCACATGGAGTTGCTGCCTGGTTTCTTGCCTCTCACAGCAGCTCAAGGCTCCCAGCACCCAGCTGGGTCTTGCCTCTAGGAGAGGACACCCCAACAACACTTTCAGCCCATGAGCTGAAACGATCCTCACCCTCCTCTCCAGATCACAAAATCATCTTGGTTGGGCAAAGCCCTTTAACTCATCCAGTCCAACCATTCTCTAACTCTACAGAGGCTGTGCTAAGCCACGACCCTCAGCACCACATCTCTGCCTTGTTGAAACACCTCCAGGGGTGGGGATTCAACCACCTCCCTGGGTAGCCTGTGCCAGTCTTTGAGAACCCTTCCAGGGAAGAAGCTTTTTCTAATATCCACCTTAAACCTCCCCTGTTGCAACCTGATGCCTGTTGCAGGTCACCCACTGCCTGCTGTTGCTGAGTAGTGATGCTGAAGTTCTCTCTCAGAATCACAGGACTTTAGAGGTTAGAAGGGACCTCCAGAAATCCTCAAGTCCAACCCCCCTGTCAAGGCAGGATCACCCAGGGTAGTTCTCACAGGAATGCATCCAGGTGGGTTATGAAAGCCTCCAGAGAAGGAGACTCCACAACCTCTCTGGGCAGCCTGCTTCAGGGCTCTGTCACCCTCACTGCAAAGATGTTTCTCCTCATGTCGAGGTGAAACCTTCTCTGTTCCAGTACAAACTGTGTAGCTGTTGCTCCTTGGCTTATTACTGCTGACCACCAAGAAGAGATTTGCCCCAGCCACTTGCCCCCCACCCCCCAGATATTGATCTGATCCCCTCTCAGCCTTCTCTTCTCCAGACTAAACAGCCCCAGGGCTCTCAGTCTCTTTTTGTAGGGCAGATGCTCAAGTTCCTCCACTCATCCTCATGGCACTCCTCTGGACTCTTTCCAGCAGGTCTCCTGTCTCTCTTTTGGGCTGGTGAGCCCAAAACTGACCTCAGTGTCACACCTACCTTTATCACAGAATGGTAAGGAGGGCTTCCAGCTCCTATCAGCCTGACACGTGGTGGAGTCCTGGCCCCTGAGGACATAGTCTGCATCACACACCAGCCTTATCTGGGTCCCAACTTGGTAGTCATTCCTGCTTCTGCCAACCTCTCTTCCATGAGAAAGATCTGGCTTTGGGCAACGGGGTTCTAGAAAGCAGAGAGAATATAGGGAATGGTGTAATGCCAGAAAGAACTCCAGCCAGGGAGCTTCCTATGGAGGAGGTAGTGTTGAGGAACATCTAAACCCTGGGAACAATCAGTGCCTGTCAGCCAGGTGCAGGTCTGAATGTGTCCTTTGGAATTCCAAAGGAGGTTCTACTTCTACACTCAGCTTTTCCAGGGGCTGCTGAGAAAAGAACACACTGCAGAGCTGGGTCCGTGCCTGACCCTCGAGGCTCTCAGTGCCACACACACCCTGCAGTCATCCCAGGGGCTGCAGCTCCTGCTTTGCCACCCAACTGCACTCAGGAGGGTGCTGAGCACCTCCCAGGCAGCATTAGGGCCAGGACAAGGAATCATCCATGCTCTAGACCTGACTGCCCTGTGAGATGGATCTAGCTCCTTTCTCCTGCAAGGTTTTGCTGAGTTGGGCTCAGGTTGCTCCTAGCAGTTCATTGCTGTTGCTTTGGTGCCCCAGTGCTGGAGGAGCAGTTTCAGCAGTCTCAGGGTTTTTGTGCTGTTGCATTTTCTCCTGGGAGAGGAAATGCACTGAGGACATCTTCTGGGCCCAAGCCCTGTGTCAGCAAAGCAGCCCAACCACTGTCCAAAGCACAAACCACATCCCCTTCCAGTGGGGTAAGTGTCTCCCAGGCTTCTTAAGTTGTATCTCCCAGGCTTTTTAGGAGCATCCTAAGCCTCTGAAAGCTATCAACACCCAACCCTTTGCATCCCACCTCCCAGAATCCAGCTCAGTTGCTTGCCAAAAGCTTTTCCCCTGCAGTTCCCAGACAACAGAATGATCTGTTTGGATCTTCTGCTGCCTGTTTCACAGAATCATAGAATTACCTCAGCTGGAAAAGCCCTCCAAGATCAACAGCCCAGCCAGCAACCCCACACCACCATGCCCATTAAATCATGTCTCAAAGTACCATGTCCACATGTTTCTTGACCACCTCCAGGGTTGGGGATCCAACCTCCTCCCTGGGAAGCCTTGTCCAGTGTTTGAGAACCCTTTCAGTGAAGAAGTTTCTACTGTCCAGCCTAAACCTCCCCTGATGTAACTTGAAGCCGTTTCCTCTTCTCCTATCACTTGATACTAGGAAGAAGAGACCAACTCCCACCTCATTCCCACCACCACAGTGCCTGACCAGTTTCTTCCAGGTTGTCATGAGAGGAGGAGATCTGGGATACATAGCAGTGGACCAAAATTCTCCTTGGCTACCTCTGCCAGCTCTGACCTACCTGTAGTGCACTGAGGCACTGGTGGATCCCAGCTGCCATCACTGAGACACCTGAGGACAATGTGGTTGTTGGGGTGCCCTTTGAAAGTGTAGCCATCGTTGCAGGTCACTTCCAGCTGGTCTCCAAAGGCATAATGCTCTTTCTTTTCCCATATACTCATAGGCCTCCCATTCCTGATGTCTGGATTTGGGCAACGAACTCCTGAGAAAAGCCAAAAGTTAGCAAGTGTGAAGCCACCGACCATGGCGGAGGCGCCTGGGTGACAGCAGGGTCAGGGTGAACAAAAAGGTGAATGTTTGGTAAGACAAAAGACACAGCAGGACACCAAACCTGCCCCAAACACATCCCTGGGGGGGTGAGGTCTCTGCAAGGGACTCTCCACTTGGGTGCAGCAAGAGGCACTCAGCACCACAGGGACTGGAGACTTTCCAGCCCTGTCTGGATGTGTTCCTGTGCGACTGGAACTAGGTTCTATGCTCCTGCTCTGGCAGGGGGGTTGGATTTGATGATCTAAGGAGGTCCCTTCCAACCCCTAACATCCTGTGATTCTGTGACTGTTTGCACAGGTTCAAGGGGGCAGAAAGCACAAGTGGTAGAGAAAGCTGAGAGAAGAGGAAGTCACCAGTTCAAGAATCAGGAGTTCAGGGACCACAGCAAAGAGTCAAAAAGTCACAGACAGACCAAGATGGGCATCCTGAGCATCCCACCTCCCAGCAGCAGACATGCAGGTGGTGGAACTTTTGGGGTTGGAAGAGACCTTGGAGATCATCAAGTCCTACCACTTGCCCAGAGCTCACAGTCCCTGCTAAGCCATCACCACCCCCCCACATGCATGTGACTTTTAAATCCTTCCAGAGATGGTGCCACTGCCTGAAAACCCTTTCTGGGAAGAAATTTTTCCTAATATCCAACCTGAACCTCCCTTGGCACAACTTGAGGCCTTTTCCTCTCGTCCTGGCACTCACTGCATGCGAGAAGAGCCCAAACCCCACCTGGCTCCAAACTCCTTTAGAGGTAGTTGCAGATTTTTCTCTCAGGATTACTTCTGCCAGATCCCAGGGACAGGAAGCTGAAGGAATCTGCACTTACTTTCACAAGGATGTGGAGCTTCAGACCATGTGAAATCTGGCTGACACTTGATGTGCCTGCTGGTTTCTCCTGGGCTGAACTCGTGGCCCTCCTTGCACTCGTAGGTAATGATGGTGTCCACAGGGAACAGGTTCCCAGCCAGCCTTGCTTTGACAGCATTAAACACATCTGGAGGGTCATCACAGCTGCCTAGGGGTGAGACAGCAAATTAGGGACATCACCGGTGACAAATCAAGGTTGGGGTCCACAATGGGATGGAACAAAAGTGAGAACTGGGGGGAAAATGCTGAGCTGGAGTTGTTCTGAAATGCACATCTGGAGTCCTGTGTGCAGTTCTGGAGTCCCCAGCACAGGAAGGACATGGAAGTGTTGGAGTGGGTCCAGAGGAGGCCACAAAGATGCTCAGAGGGCTGCAGCAGCTCTGCTGTGAGGACAGGCTGAGAGAGTTGGGGCTCTGCAGCCTGGAGAAGAGAAGGCTTCCAGGAGACCTGATAGTAGCCTTCCAGGATCTGAAGGGGGCTCCAGGAAGGCTGGGGAGGGACTATTGACAAGGGCTTGCAATACCAGGACAAGGGGAATGGGTTTGAAGTGGCAGAGGGGAGATTTAGACTGGATGTTAGGAGGAAGTTGTTTGCAGTGAGGGTGGTGAGACACTGGCACAGGTTGCCCAGGGAGGTTGTGGCTGCTCCCTCCCTGGAGGTGTTCAAGGCCAGGTTGGATGATGCCTTGAGTGACCTGTGCTAGTGGGAGGTGTCCCTGCCTATGGCAGGGGGGTGGAACTGGATGATCCTTGAGGTCCCTTCCAACCTTACCATTCTATGATTCTATGATTCTATGTAGGTGATGGTCATAGATTACAGGTTGGAAGGGACCCTAAAGATCATCCAGTTTCAACACCCCTGAAAGAGCCCAGCCCCAGCCTCTTGCCCCCCACCCTTTAGCTCTTGCTGAGCATTGATTAGGTAGCCTCTGGGGCTCAACACCCCTGTGGCTCTCAGCCTTTCCTCCTCACAGAGATGCTCCAGACCCCTCAGCATCATCATAGCCTTCACTGGACACCACAGCTGGAGCCTCTGTGGCCTCAGGTCACAAATTCCTTGAGTCACCTCAGTTCTAGAGAGAGATTGGCCCAAATCCCCCAGAAATGAATCTTGGAGCCATCGCTCCCAAGTCCTGACAGTCACTTTGAGGGGTGGGAAGCAGCTTGAAGCACAGCTGCTGGGTGAGGTGGGGCAGTGTTGGGTTTGCCACACTTACTGAGCTGGCAGAGGGGCAGTGGGGGGTCCCAGAGCCCATCTTCTTTGCAGGTGGAGCTGTCACTGCCATTCATGGTGTAGCGAAAGTTGCAGTCCATGAAGATGGTGTCCTGGTAGCTGTAGGAAAGGCGGAACCCACCCAGCACCTTCCCGTTCGAGATGCTGGGATGCTCACAGGTAACCACTGCAGCAGGGAGAAGAGCAGAGAGGTTCAAGAGGGGGCACAAGGAGGTTAAAAAGATTCTCATATCTTAAAAGCTGTTCAGCCAAAAGGCTGGAAGTGGGCACCAGAAGGGCACAAACTGAGGTGGTTGCTTTGATCTCCTTAACCCTTGTCCCGGCGCTTAGATTGCACACTTTCGATGAAGGCAAAGCATGAAGAGAGCACAGGCAAGGCAGCAGGTCTCACAGAATCCCAGCATGGTGAGGCTTGGAAGGGATCTTTGCAGATCATCCAAGGCAAACCCCCCTCCTGCTAAAGAAGGGGCACCCACAGCAGCTTGCCCAGGATCACAATGGCCGGAGGGGGTTGGAAGCTCTGCAGAGAAGGAGACTCCACAACCTCTCTGGGCAGCCTGCTCCAGGGCTCCAGCACCCTCACACCAAAAAAAGTTTTTCTCTTCATGTTTAGATGGAACTTCTCATGTTCAAGTTTGTGCCCAATACCCCTTGTTCTGTCCCTGGGCACCACTGATAGAAGACTGGTCTCATCCTCCTGCCACCCACCACCCTTTAAGTATTGATTAAGATTGATCAGATCCCCCTTCAGTCTTCTCCTCTCCAAGCTACAGAGCCCCAAAGTCCCTGAGCCTTTCTTCCAGGCTCCTGATCCCCTTTGCAGTTCTGTTCTGCACGGACAAGATGCATCCTCTGGTCTGCAAACACCAATAAAATCTCACTCCCGCGTCCCTGCCAACTTGGTGACCATCAGCAGTCCTGACCCCTGCAATGGAAGGGGTTCAAGAACAAATGTGATCTTTCCAGACACAGAAGTGAGTCTGACAGGTCCTTTTCTTTTCTTAACCTTTTTTATAGATGGGTTTAAACTGGCAGAGGGGAGATTGAAAGTGGATGTTAGGAGGAAGTTGTTTGCAGTGAGGGTGGTGAGACACTGGCACAGGTTGCCCAGGGAGGTTGTGGCTGCTCCCTCCCTGGAGGTGTTCAGGGCCAGGTTGGATGAGGCCTTGAGTGACCTGTGCTAGTGGGAGGTGTCCCTGCCTATGGCAGGGGGTTGGAACTGGCTGATCCTTGAGGTCCCTTCCAACCTTCCCATTCTATGATTCTATCAGCAATATGTGTCCATAGAAATGTCTCTACTCAAGGCAGTTAACCTCCTTCTGTTAGAGACTTGATCCTGGGGTGTAAAGCTTCCAGCATGTCGGTGCTGTGTGGCATACAAATTTGGATTTGTAAGGAACAAGGACATCTTTAAATTTTGCACCGAAAGGAGCTCAGCTTTGAGTGAGTAAAGGCTCCCCCTGGGGGTATCTCACGGCTCCCCCTGGGGGCATCTCACGGCTCCCCCTGGGGGCACCTCACGGCTTCCCCTGGGGGAATCTCATGGCTCCCCCTGGGGGCACCTCACGGCTTCCCCTGGGGGAATCTCATGGCTTCCCCTGGGGGAATCTCATGGCTCCCCCTGGGGGCACCTCACGGCTTCCCCTGGGGGAATCTCACGGCTCCCCCTAGGGACACCTCACGGCTCCCCCTGGGGACACCTCACGGCTCACCCTGAGGACACCTCACGGCTCCCCCTGGGGACACCTCACGGCTCACCCTGAGGACACCTCACGGCTCCCCCTGGGGACACCTCACGGCTCACCCTGAGGACACCTCACGGCTCCCCCTGGGGACACCTCACGGCTCACCCTGAGGACACCTCACGGCTCCCCCTGGGGACACCTCACGGCTCACCCTGAGGACACCTCACGGCTCCCCCTGGGGACACCTCACGGCTCACCCTGAGGACACCTCACGGCTCCCCCTGGGGACACCTCACGGCTCACCCTGAGGACACCTCACGGCTCCCCCTGGGGACACCTCACGGCTCACCCTGAGGACACCTCACGGCTCCCCCTGGGGACACCTCACGGCTCACCCTGAGGACACCTCACGGCTCCCCCTGGGGACACCTCACGGCTCACCCTGAGGACACCTCACGGCTCCCCCTGGGGACACCTCACGGCTCACCCTGAGGACACCTCACGGCTCCCCCTGGGGACACCTCACGGCTCACCCTGAGGACACCTCACGGCTCCCCCTGGGGACACCTCACGGCTCACCCTGAGGACACCTCACGGCTCCCCCTGGGGACACCTCACGGCTCACCCTGAGGACACCTCACGGCTCCCCCTGGGGACACCTCACGGCTCACCCTGAGGACACCTCACGGCTCCCCCTGGGGACACCTCACGGCTCACCCTGAGGACACCTCACGGCTCCCCCTGGGGACACCTCACGGCTCACCCTGAGGACACCTCACGGCTCCCCCTGGGGACACCTCACGGCTCACCCTGAGGACACCTCACGGCTCCCCCTGGGGACACCTCACGGCTCACCCTGAGGACACCTCACGGCTCCCCCTGGGGACACCTCACGGCTCACCCTGAGGACACCTCACGGCTCCCCCTGGGGACACCTCACGGCTCACCCTGAGGACACCTCACGGCTCCCCCTGGGGACACCTCACGGCTCACCCTGAGGACACCTCACGGCTCCCCCTGGGGACACCTCACGGCTCACCCTGAGGACACCTCACGGCTCCCCCTGGGGACACCTCACGGCTCACCCTGAGGACACCTCACGGCTCCCCCTGGGGACACCTCACGGCTCACCCTGAGGACACCTCACGGCTCCCCCTGGGGACACCTCACGGCTCACCCTGAGGACACCTCACGGCTCCCCCTGGGGACACCTCACGGCTCACCCTGAGGACACCTCACGGCTCCCCCTGGGGACACCTCACGGCTCACCCTGAGGACACCTCACGGCTCCCCCTGGGGACACCTCACGGCTCACCCTGAGGACACCTCACGGCTCCCCCTGGGGACACCTCACGGCTCACCCTGAGGACACCTCACGGCTCCCCCTGGGGACACCTCACGGCTCACCCTGAGGACACCTCACGGCTCCCCCTGGGGACACCTCACGGCTCACCCTGAGGACACCTCACGGCTCCCCCTGGGGACACCTCACGGCTCACCCTGAGGACACCTCACGGCTCCCCCTGGGGACACCTCACGGCTCACCCTGGGGGCACCTCACGGCTCACCCTGGGGGCACCTCACCTTTGCACTCTGGGGGTGGCTTGCTCCAGACACCGTTGATGTTGTCTGTGGTGGTACAGAAGATAGAGGCATCTCCAATCAGTGAGAACTCTGTCTCTCCCCTCCTGACTCTGTGGCACGTGTAAGTCACTGATGTTCCATACTCAAAGATGTCTCTGTCCACTGCATTGTGCTCTCCATTAGCTATTTTTGGAGGGGGTAGACAAGGTATGACTGGAGAGGGAGGGAAGAAGACAACAGAAAGGACTTAACTCATTTTGCATCAAAGGTCTGGTAAGAAAAAAATCCCTGAAATCCAAGACGCCAGAAAGGGCAGATCTCAAGAATCATTTTGCTTTGAAAAGGCCCTTCAAGATCATCCAACCCAATCCTCAATCCAATGCTGCCAAGGCTGGGGCTAAACTGTGTCCCTCAGCACCATATCTCTGCCTCTTTGAAACATCTCCAGGGATGGAGATTCCACCACCTCCCTGGGGAGCCTGTTCCAGTCTTTGAGAACCCTGCCAGTTGCACACCAGCCCACAGACAGCAGAGCTCTGCCTCAGGCACCAACTGGTTTGGAATTTACTATATTGGATATCTGGAAAAAATCTGTAGTGCAAGAGTGGTCAGATACTGGAATGGGCTGCTCAGGAAGGTGGTCCCCATCCCTGGAGAGGTTCAAGAAACCTGTGGACATGGCACTTTGGGACATGGTTTAACGGGATTGGTGGCGTTGGGTTGCTGGTTGGACTCCATGAGCTCAGAGGACTTTTCAACCTGAAACAATTCCATGATCCTAATGAAGAGGCAGCAAAAGACACACATGGTTCATTCTATTGACTGGGAACTGCTGTGGAAAGGTTTTGGCAAGAGGTTGAGCTGGTGTCTGGGAGGTGGGATGCCAAGGGTTGTCAGTTGGCAGCCTTACACTCAGCTGCCTGACTCCCAGAGAGAGAGGGAATAGTTTTTCTTCTTTCCTGCAGGATGATGCAGGAAGAAAACCAAAGCAAATAATAATAAATCTTTCCAGACTCCACCCTGCACCAAACTGCTGAAATCCTCAGCAGGACAACATGACTGCTTCTGTGCCCACCCCTAGTGAGAGTTAAGCAGCAGATCAATTGAGGAGCTCCACTTACTCTCACAGAAAGGAATATCTTTGTCCCACACAACAGATTCACCAATGACGACACAGCGGATTTGAGAATTCCCAACCAGTCTGTACCTGCACAACACAGAAGAGGGAGTTACTCCACAAACTCAGCTTTGAGGTGTTTCATAGCATCAGAGACTTGTTCTGGCTGGAAAAGCCCTCTGAGGACATCCAGTCCAGCCAGCAACCTAACCCCACCATGGCCACTAAACCCTGTCCCCAAGTGCCACAGCCACAGGTTTCTGGAACACCTCCAGGGATGGGGACTCCATCACCTCCCTGGGCAGCCTGTGCCAATCCCTGACCACTCTTGCAGCAAAGTCTTTTTTCTTCACATCCAACCTAAACCTTCCCTGGTGCAACTTGTGGCCATTTCCTCTCCTTCTATCACCTGATACTAGGGAGAGGAGACCAACTCCTACCTCACTCTAGCCTCCTTTGAAGGAGTTGCAAGGAACAATGAGATCTCTCAGCCTCCCTTTCTCTAGGATGAACACCCCCAGCTCTCTCAGCTGCTCCTCACCAGCTCTGTTCTCCAGACCCTTCACCCTGGGGTGTTTCCTAGACTGTGATATTTCATGCATGCCCTGAGTGCTCCTGGCTTACCCAGTGTTGCAGGTGAAGTTCACTGTTGAACCAAGATAGAAGTCTCCTGGTAGAACGAGTCTGCCATTGTCAGGCTCTCCAGGGTACCTGCAGGCCTTTGCTGGGGGACAACAGAAGTTAGTTTTGACTTCAGTTGCTTGAGGAATTGGGAAAACACAGCAGGAAAGCAGGAAATTCCTCCAGTGCTAAGCAAAGGGATGGAGCAGAGACCTCCAAATTTCCCATCCAACCCAAAACTATTCCGTAATTCATGGTGCTGTTAGGACCTGCACAGCTTCACAGATTGCATTAGGTTGGAAGGGACCATTCAAAGGTCCAACCCCACTGCAGACAACAGGGACACCTCCAATTAGAGCAGGGCCACATCAAGTCTCATCTTGAATGGCTGCAGGGATGGGGCCTCAATCACATCCCTGGGCAACCTGTTCCAGTGTTCCACCATTCTCATTGTAAAGAGCTTCCTCCTGATGCCCAACCTAAACTTCCCCTGCTCCAGTCTCAAACCATTGCCCCTCATCCTATCTCTCCAAGCCCCTCTAAACAGTTCCTCCCCAGCCTTCCTTTAGGTCCCCTTCAGGCTCTGCTATGAGGACAGGCTGAGAGAGTTGGGGCTCTGCAGCCTGGAGAAGAGAAGGCTTCCAGGAGACCTTAGAGTAGCCTTCCAGGATCTGAAGGAGGCTACAGGAAGGCTGGGGAGGGACTATTGACAAGGTCTGGGAATGCCAGGACAAGGAGGAATGGGATTAAACTGGCAGAGGGGAGATTGAAATTGTGTGTTAGGAGGAAGATGTTTGCAGTGAGGGTGGTGAGACACTGGCACAGCTTGCCCAGGGAGGTTGTGGAGCACAGAATCACAGAATGTGATCGAAGATCACATTCTGTGATTCTGTGCTCCACAACCTCCCTGGAGGTGTTCAAGGCCAGGTTGGAGGAGGCCTTAGGTGACCTGTACTAGTGGGAGGTGTCCCTGCCTATGGCAGGGGGTTGGAACTAGATGATCTTTGAGGTCCCTTCCAAACATATCAATCTATGATTCTATGACCTGTAGACAAGTCTCTGCAGTCAAAGGTCCTGTAGCAACCCCGGCACACGTGAGAGCATTTCCTCACCTCCTACTGCCAATCTGAAAGACTTCTGTGGAACTGAGAGTTACAAAGTGCCTGAGCAGAAGAGCATCCTTTGAGTCAGCAATAAACACAGCCAGCACCAAAGCATATTCCAGCTTTTGCCATCATGGAAGAGTCAGAGAATGGTTTGGGTTGGAAGGGACCTTCATGATCATCCAGTTCCAACCCCCTGCCATGGGCAGGGACATCTTCCTCTAGCCCAGGTTGCTCAAGGTCCCATCCAACCTGGCTTTGAACACCTTCAAGGAGAGCCCAGTACTCAGTGGATCACAGTTGGCGCTCCACACCAGGTCAACTCCTCTCCCCCCATCCCATGAGGTCACTTTGGATGCTGCTCCGAAAGCAAAGGCAGAAGTCAGCCCCAGCTGTACTCACGCTGACAGATCTCCACAGAGCCATCCCAGTTGCCATTCCTGCCACAAACAAGGATATTGGAGACCCTGTAATTCCTGATGTAGCCTGGTCGGCACTTGTACTGCACTGTTGATCCAGGAGCAAACATGACGTGGCCAAGGAACTCCTCCTTGAGCTCTGCGGACACCAGACGTGGCGGAGCAGTGCAGGCATCTAGAGACAGCAGCTCCATCAGAAAGATGCTGGCAGCAAAAGCAGCTCTGCCCTCATTTACTCTGAAGGTCCACTTGAAGACACTTTGGTGGCCTTAATATTCCTTACGACTAGAAATGAAGCAGCACAGCCTGGGACTGGGGATCATAGGATGCTAGAGTGGCTGGAGGAGCCTGGATGAGGCACTTAGTGCCATGGTTTAGTTAATTAGAAAGTGTTAGGTTCACAGGCTCACAGGATGTTAGGGGTTGGAAGGGACCCGAAGAGATCATCCAGTCCAACCCCCTGCCACAGCAGGACCAGACAATCCAGCTCAGGGCACACACGAACACATCCAGACAGGCCTGGAAAGGCTCCAGAGCAGGACACTCCACAGCCTCTCTGGGCAGCCTGTACCAGTGCTCTGTGAACCTTACAGCAAAGAAGTTGCCCCTTGTGTTGAGCTGGAACCTCCTGTGCTGCAGCTTCCATCCATTGCTCCTTGGTCTATCCCAGGCAGCAGTGAGCAGAGCCTGTCCCCCCCTCCTGACCCCCAGCCCTCAGATATTTGTAAGCATCTATTAAATCCCCTCTCAGCCTTCTCCAGACTAAGCAGCCCCAGGTCTCTCAGCCTCTCCTCATCAGGCAGTGCTCCAGTCCCCTCATCATCCTCATAGCCCTCTGCTGGTCCTTCTCCAGGAGATCCCTGATCTTAGAGGTCTTTTCCAACCTGATTAACTCTCGATTCTGAGTTGGAAAGGACCTAACAAATCTTCCAGTTCCACCCCCCTGCCATAGGCAGGGACACCTCCCACCAGCCCAGGTTGCTCAAAGCCTCCTGCAGCCCAGCCTGAAACCCCTCCAGGGATGAGGTGTCCACAACTTCTTGTGTTCACCTCTCTGGCAGGGACAGAGAAGGAGCATTGCCCTCTGAGGTCCTGTTTGCTCCTTGCCCCTCATCCAGCAGTTTCAGAGGCTAGGCACAAACTGCATATGAATCCTTTCCTCCCCCCAGTTTGTGTCACCTCTTCAGCTGCAATAATTTGGTGTCCATTTTACAGAGAGGGAAGAAAGGGCAAAGGAAGATGGGTTGTTGATCACAAAGATTTACAATCATCTGGAAAGGCAAAGGCAGCAAGGAAAAGAGAAAGACCCAAGACCTGTGAATCCCAGGAGAAAGTTTTCCTTTGAGGAATCAGAGTTTATCACTTGCTCTCTCCTTGTGTTCACTTACTCTGGGTAGCCACAACAAGGGGAGCAGCAACAAGGAATAACCCAAGGACAACAGCACAATCCTTCTGCTTCCCCAGCTCCAGAGCTGGCATCTTCCTTTATTTCAGCTTCCCTGCCTGAAGGTCCCACAGAAGTTACTTTTTTTCCAGGCCTAATATCTGTAGAAACAGCACAGGAATATTAATACTCAGGATAACTACAGCTCATCCAGACAGAGCTCACTTCTCACCTCATGAAGTTCAGCAAGAGCAAGGGCAGGGTCCTACACCTGGGATGGAACAATCCTCACTATCAGCACAGGCTGGGGGATGAAGGTGTCAGAGAGCAGCCCTGTGGAAAGGGACCTGGGGGTTGCTGGTGGAGGAGAAGCTGGACATGAGCAGGCAGTGCCACTGCAGCCCAGAAGGCAAATCACATCCTGGGCTGCAGCATAAGTGTGGCCAGCAGAGCCAGAGAGGGGATTCTGCCCCTTTACCCTGCTCCTCACCTGGAGTACTGCTTCCAGTTCTGGAGCCCTTGTTATAGGAAGGACATGGACCTGATGGAGCAGGTCCAGAGGAGGGTATCAAAATGATTAGAGGATTGGAGCAGCTCTGCTATGAGGACAGGCTGAGGGAGCTGGGGGTGGTCAGCCTGTGGAGCAGGAGGCTCTGGGAGGGCCTAATAGCAGCCTGCCAGTACCTGAAGGGGGCTAGAGGAAGGATGGAGAGAAGCTGTGTACAAAGGCCTGTGGTGATAGGATGAGAGCAATGGCTTCAAGCTTGAGGAGAGCAGATTTAGACTGGATATTAGGAACAAGTTCTTTACTATGAGGGTGGTGGAGCACTGGAACAGGTTGCCAGGGGGTGGTTGAGGTCCCTTCCCTGGAGACATGCAAGGTGAGGCTTGACCTGGTGACCTGGTCTGATGGGGATGTCCCTGCTGACTGCAGAGGGGCAGGACTGGATGACCTCTGGAGGTCTTTTCTGGCCCAGACCATCCTGTGATTCTATGATTCTCCATCCCCACAGTGGTGGCTGGAGACCAGGAGCTTATTGCAGTGCTGTAGGAGAGCATGGAGCAGCTCCTCTGCTGCCTCCCCCACAGCTGGTGGGACCAAGCCCCAGCGTGGAGAAGCTGGGACAGAGGAATGCTGGCTCCAGCAGACCAGACCCAGAGAGAACATCAGCAGGACAGCTGCTGGTAGCTGTTAATCAACTCCCATGGGCACCATTCCACCAATCTCCTTTATTTGTGTTTTGCAGAATGCAGCTTGTGCTTGCAGTTTAAAAGCATCACAGTGTGGTGGTCCCGCAGCCAACCAACCAACTTCATACCTGCAGGGCCAGGAGTTGGTCTCTAAACCCTCTAAAGCCTTTCTATCTGATGGGTGGTTTAGTAATAAATCTCTTGGAAGGAAATTCACTATCAGATGAAATGCTGCTGGAGTCAAGAGGCTCCCCTAACAAGAAACTGCAAGCAAAGAGAGAGAGAGAGAGAGAGAGAAGGATCTAACCCAAAGGGCTCACCAGTTTAGTGCAAGTAACATTAACTGGAGCAAAGCCACAAAGCACAATTTCATCCAGGAGATCAACTTGCTCTAGAAAGTGGAATTTCAGGGCAGTCTGGACTCAGATTCAGAGATTGGAAGAGACCCTCAAAGGTCTCCAGCTAGAGCAGACTGCTCAGGGACACATAGAGTCTCATCTTGAATGTCTCCAGGGATAGGACCTCAAGCACATCCCTGGGCAACCTGGTCTAGTATTTTGCCACCCTCATTATGCAGAACTTCCTCCTGATGTCCAACCTTAATCTCCCCTGCTCCAGCTTCAAACTCCTGCCCTTCATCCTATCCCCGCCACAGGCCCTTCTGAACAGTCCCTCCCCAGCCTGCAGGTACTGCAATGCAGTCATGAAGTGTCCCTGAACCCTCTGCTCTTATGAACAGTCCCTCCCCAGCCTGAGGATACTGCAATGCAGTCATGAAGTATCCCTGGACCCTCTTCTCTTCTGAACAGTCCCTCCCTAGCCTGCAGATACTGCAATGCAGTCATGAAGTGTCCCTGGACCCTCTGCTCTTATGAACAGTCCCTCTCCAGCCTGCAGATACTGCAATGCAGTCATGAGGTGTCCCTGGACCCTCTTCTCTTCTGAACAGACCCTCCCCAGCTTTCCTGTAGGAGCCCCTCAGGTGTTGAAGTGCTGCTCTAAGATCTCCCTGCAGCCTTCTCTTCTCCAGGCAGAACAGGCTCATTTTTTTCAGACTCATCTGGTATCCCTAGAGATCAATAAGAGTCCTCTCTGACTCTGCTGTCCACCATCACCATGTATCAGCCTAAACCCTCCCAGCCTCATGTACACTCCAAGTGCCTGCCTCCTGAAAATTAACCTTTCCTGGTGCTTTCTGCCCTAAACTCAACACTTCTCACAGTTGTTTCATGGGATCAGAGAATCAGCCAGGGTTGGGAGGCACCATAAGGATCAGTCAGTTCCAACCCCTCTGCCATGCCCAGAGACACCTCACACTAGATCAGGCTGTCCACAGCCTCATCCAACCTGGCCTTAAACACTTCCAGGGATGAGGCTTCCACCACCTCCCTGGGCAACCCCTGCCAGGCTCTCACCACCCTCATGCTGAAGAACTTCTTCCTAACATCCAGTCTGAATCTCCCCATTTCCAGCTTTGTTCCACTCCCCTCAGTCCTGTCACTACCTGATGGTCTAAAAAGTCCCTCCCCAGCATTCTTGTAGCCCCTTTCAGATACTGAAAGGCCACAATTAGGTCACCTGGGAGCCTTCTCTCCAGACTGACCAGCCCCAACTCCCTCAGTCTCTCCTCACAGAAGAGAGTTTCCTTCCCCTGGCTTTCCCTCAATCCCCCAACAGCTCTTGGGTCTCATTTGATTTCATTTACTCAGCTTTGTACCTGCTTGAGGTGCAAGAAAGCCCCAACCCAATTCCCCCAAAGCACTTAAAGCTGCCTTGCTCTGAGCTGATCTCACCTGCAGGTCTGGCAGCAGGAGATGGAGAGACCTGCTGTGCTCTGCTCCTGCATGACAAAGTGACTTTGCCTCCTTGCTCTGTCCAGGCACCTCAGCACTGAAGGAGCAGCTACATCCTTAAATACAGCTCCATCCAGGCAAGATTGAACTCTGCAGAAACCAGAGCTGGACCATAAATCATTAACCCTTCACCAGAACAAAGAGGAAGTCATTTGTCCAACCCACAAATCAAAACACTCAACCCCTGAATGCAGCCCAAGAAGATGTTGAAATAATTTTGTTTGCTGTGTGGAGCTGCCAAGTCTTTTGTTGAAACCATCCTTGCAGAACAGGACGCTGCCCGTTCCACCCTGACACAGTGGCACCCAGCCAGGCCTGCTGCTCCCCCAGTGATGCCCAGGGGGCCTTGGGTACACACTATGATGACCTCCTCAAGAGGACTGCTCCACCCTGGGGCACATCAACCATGAATTCATAGAATCATACAATGGCAGGGACTGGAAGTGACCTTCAAAGCTCATCCAGTCCAACGCCCTCTGCCAGAGCACAGCCACACAGGAACACATCCAGGTGCGTTTGGAATCTCTCCAGAGAGGGAGACCCCACAACCCCCCTGGGTAGCCTGTTCCAGTGTTCTGTCACCTTCACATGTTAAAAATTCCTCCTCATGTTTCAATGAAACTTCCTATGCCTCAGCTTCCACCACTGCCCCTTGTGCTGGCATTGGGCATCACCCAGCAGAGCCTGGCTCCAGCCTCCTGGCACTCACCTGCACATCTTTAGAACCATTGCTGAGGTCACCTCTCAGTCTCTCTCCAAGCTCCCAGCCCCAGCTCCCTCAGGCTCTCCTCACAACAGAGCTGTTCCATTCCCTTCAGCATCTCTGTGGCTCTGTGCTGGACTCCCTCAAGCAGTTCTATGTCCCTCTTGAACTGGGTAGCCCAGATTTGGATGCAGTGTTTAGTGTTCCAGTGTAGAAGCATTAGGGAGCATTCCCATTTCTGCCTTTTTGCATCCTATTTTGTTTCCTGGAAATGGACAGGAAGGCATTTGGACCCAAGCAGCCCAGTGCTGGCTCTATGAGCAGGATGTAGCTGTAGTGACAGAGTTCTTGTCCCAGCTGTGATAAAATGAGCTCCTCAGAGCTGGAAATAATCCCTCTGACATCTCTCACCTTCCACCTCCCTGCCACAGCAGGATCACCCAGAGCAGATCACACAGGAACACATCCAGGTGGGTTTTGAATCTCTCCAGAGAGGGAGACTCCACAACCCCCCTGGGCACCCTCACAGTGAAAAAATCCTTGCTCAGGTTCACATGGAACCTCCTATGCCTCAACTCACACCCATTGCCCCTTGCCCTTGTCACTGGGCATCACCCAGCAGAGGCTGGCTCCATCCTCTTGGCACTCAGCCCTTACTTATTTATAAGTTCCTCCCTTTCTGACGTCAAAAGCCCATGGCCAGTGATCAAACCAGGGTTTCTTCAACCACTTCCAGCTAATCCCCCTAACAAAACCCCAGCTGGAGCTCAGCAGCACTGGAGGTCTCAGGGGTCACAGTTCAGAGCTGAACACCCCAGCCCACGATGGGAGCCCAGCTGCACCTTGTCTCCTTGAAAGCTCTTCCCCCACTGTCACTGGGGGGGTCATTTCCCAGGAATTCCCAGCAACAAGAGCTTTGGCAGCAATTGTAACCATTTGCTCCTTTGGCTGCACAGCTTCATCTAAGGCTTCAAGTACCATCAAGAAGCCAGCAATGGCTTTTTTTTTACCCTGGCTTGTGCTTTTCCCAGATAGAGCTTTGTCCACCACATCTGGGCTTTTTTTGGGGGGGGCAGAAACAGTTACCACTGCCCCAGCTGCGTTGGGGACATCACCCAAGTCCACAACCAAATGAAGCAGATGTATCTCTTGCTCTGCAGGACACAGCAGAAAGCTTCCTGCCCTGACTCCATGAGTAGAGGCTTGCTCACAATGTGCCCCTGAGCTCCACTCAAGACTTAGAAGAATCCAGTTAATCACAAAGACAAACACAGCCTCTCTGGCTGGGACTCAGAACAAGCTGATTCATGTGCCCCAGAAACTAGCAGCTTCCTTCTGGGCACCCAGCAGGTTATTTAGCATCTGCACAGGGTGCTCACAGGATCCCAGCATGGTAGGGGTTGGAAGGGACCTCTGGAGATCATCCAGTCCAACCCTCCCCCTGCTAAAGCAGGGCACCCACAGCAGCTTACCCAGGATCACCATGGCCATGGTAGGGGTTGGAAGCTCTGCAGAGAAGGAGACTCCACAACCTCTCTGGGCAGCCTGCTCCAGGTTCCAGCACCTTTACACCAAAGAATTTTTTCCTCCTGTTCAGATGTGAGCACCTGGGTTCCACTTTGTACCTGTTGCCTCTTGTCCTGTCACTGGGCACATCAGTCAGGGCACATCCATCTGCTGCTAAGCACTCTCAGACTTCCTCAATGCAAAGCAGGATGAAGAAGTATTTTTCTTGACCACATCCAAGGTCACTTCTCTTTAGCCTAGGGTTGATGAGGCTCCTTCATTCCTAAATCACAGTTAAGAGTCACACCAGCTGCTCTTCTTGGCTTTTTTTCCCACTCTCTGGAAAGAAAGCAAAAAAGAGATGTGCTTTAAAAGCAGAGCTCCCACCCAGGAGTTCCACAGAAACCCAGAAAATTTCCATTCCAGTTAAACATCCTTAATGGTGTTGAATCATGGAATAATTTTGTTTGGAAAAGACCTCCAAGAGGGAGCCCAACCATGAACTCAACACCACCAGCACCATTAATGTAAGTCCACCAAGTGCCATGGCCACAGGTTGCTTGAACACATCTAGGGATGGGGACTCCACCACCCCCCTGACCACCATCTTCCAATCCCCTGATCACTCCTGCAGCAAAGAAGTTCTTCCTAATGTCCAACCTAAACCTTCCCTGGTGCAGCTTGAGGCCATTTCCTCTTGTCCTATCCCCTGGTTACTTGGGAGCAGGGAACCAAGGTGGGGAGTGGGAAAAGAAAGAGCTGCCCACTCTAAGTGAGGAGCAGCTTCAAGACCATCTAATAAACCTGAAGGTGCCCAAGCCTGATGTGATCACCCACAAGTCCTGATGGAACTGGCAGATGAAGTTCATAGAATGGTTTAGGTTGGAAGGGAGCTCAAAGTTCAGCCAGTTCCAACCCCCCTGCCCTAGGCAGGGACACCTCCCACTAGAACAGGTCGCTCAAGGACTCATCCAGCCTGGCCTTGAACACCTCCAGGGAGGTTGTGGAGCACAGAATCACAGAATGTGATCAAAGATCACATTCTGTGATTCTGTGCTCCACAACCTCCCTGGGCAACCTGTGCCAGTGTCCCACCACCCTCACTGCAAAGAACTTCTTCCCAACATCCAGTTTCCATCTCCCCTCTGCCAGTTTAAACCCACTCCTCCTCCTCCTCCTCTCATTACAAGCCCAAAGCTGCCAAAGCACTGCCCATCACATTGCAAAGGCCCTGGCAGCCTGATGAAGTGTCTGCTGATTGGGGAAGTGGAAACATCATCCCCATCTTGAACTCTAAGCCAGTCAAGTCTGACCTGTGCCTGGCAAGGACATGGAGAAGATCCTCCTGAAGTCTTTGGAAGGAACACAGAAAATGAAGAGATGATGATTGGTGGTAACCAAACTTCACCAAGGGCAAACCATGCCTGATGAACCTGGTGGTTGGAGCTAGATAATCTCTGAAGTGCTTCCCAACCCAAACCATTTCACAGCATCACAGCAACAGCCAGGCTGGCACAGCCCCTCAGGAGCACCAAGCCCAACCTAGAACTCTGCTCTACAAGATTCACCTTAAACCATAGCCCCAAGCACCACATCCAAACCACCCTGAAACACCTCCAGGGTAGGTGACTCCACCATCTCCCTGGGCAGCTCATGCCAGTCCCTGACCACTCTCTCCATGAAAAACTTTTTCCTAATGTCCAATCTTAACCTCCCCAGTCTCAGCTTGAGGCCATTCCCCCTTGTTCTGTCTCCAGTTCCCTGTGAGCAGAGCCCAGCTGCAGCCTCTCCACAATGTTCCTTCAGGTAGCTGTAGACACCAATGAGGTTTTCCCTAAGCCTCCTCTTCCTCACACTAACCATCCCCAGCTCCCTCAGTCACTCCTCATAAGATTTATCCTCCAGGCCCTTCCCCAGCTTTGTTCCCCTCCTCTAGACCAGCTCCAGCACCTCCACATCCCTCTTGTATTGCAGTGCCCAAAACTGAACACAACACTCAAGCTGTGATCTCACCAGAGCAGAGTCCAAGGGCGCAATCACCTCCCTGATCCTGCTGCCCACAGCATTTTTAATCCCAGCCAGGATGCCATTGGCCTTCTTGGTTGCCTGGGCACACTGCTGGCTCACACTCAGCTCCCTGGGCACACTGCTGGCTCACGCTCATCTCCCTGGGCACACTGTTGGCTCACGCTCATCTCCCTGGGCACACTGTTGGCTCACGCTCGGCTCCCTG
>VWZE01022363.1:96801-108113 GCA_013396675.1 Eubucco bourcierii
CCTGTGCCAGTGTCTCCCCACCTTCACTCTAAAGAATTTCCTAATGTCCAGTGTAAATCACCCCTTCTGAACCTTCAAATCTTAAGAGACATTTTCCAACCTTCATGTCTTTATGATTCTAAACAAGGATGCAGTTCCCTGGGGACAGGAGTTTGTAACAGGAGCACAGGAAACAAACAGCTAACAGCATTTCACTCACAGCATCACTGTTATCTACCTAGTGAAGCTGGAGGCTTTGACCAGCATTTCACTCACAGCATCACTGTTATCTACCTAGGGAAGTTGGAGGCTTTGACCAGCATTTCACTCACAGCATCACTGTTATCTACCTAGGGAAGTTGGAGGCTTTGACCAGCATTTCACTCACAGCATCACTGTTATCTACCTAGGGAAGTTGGAGGCTTTGACCAGCATTTCACTCACAGCATCACTGTTATCTACCTAGGGAAGTTGGAGGCTTTGACCAGCATTTCACTCACAGCATCACTGTTATCTACCTAGGGAAGTTGGAGGCTTTGACCAGCATTTCACTCACAGCATCACTGTTATCTACCTAGGGAAGTTGGAGGCTTTGACCAGCATTTCACTCACAGCATCACTGTTATCTACCTAGGGAAGTTGGAGGCTTTGACCAGCATTTCACTCACAGCATCACTGTTATCTACCTAGGGAAGTTGGAGGCTTTGACCAGCATTTCACTCACAGCATCACTGTTATCTACCTAGGGAAGTTGGAGGCTTTGACCAGCATTTCACTCACAGCATCACTGTTATCTACCTAGGGAAGTTGGAGGCTTTGACCAGCATTTCACTCACAGCATCACTGTTATCTACCTAGGGAAGTTGGAGGCTTTGACCAGCATTTCACTCACAGCATCACTGTTATCTACCTAGGGAAGTTGGAGGCTTTGACCAGCATTTCACTCACAGCATCACTGTTATCTACCTAGGGAAGTTGGAGGCTTTGACCAGCATTTCACTCACAGCATCACTGTTATCTACCTAGGGAAGTTGGAGGCTTTGACCAGCATTTCACTCACAGCATCACTGTTATCTACCTAGGGAAGTTGGAGGCTTTGACCAGCATTTCACTCACAGCATCACTGTTATCTACCTAGGGAAGTTGGAGGCTTTGACCAGCATTTCACTCACAGCATCACTGTTATCTACCTAGGGAAGCTGGAGGCTTCAGCCAGCATTTCACTCACAGGATCACTGCTATCTACCTAGGGAAGCTGGAGGCTTCAGCCAGCATTTCACTCACAGGATCACTGCTATCTACCTAGGGAAGCTGGAGGCTTCAGCCAGCATTTCACTCACAGCATCAATCTCATTGAGGATCTTCCACTGCTCATAGGTAACCCCCAAGGACTCAGCTGTCTGGATTGTCCTCTTCAGCTGGCTTGTCCACACCTTCAGATCAGCAATGTCCTGCTCCTCAATGAACTTCTTCAGCGCCTGAGCAAACTGGGGAGGAGCAAAACCAAACACCAAACAAAAGCAGAAGAGGTTTAGGAGGGAGCAGGAGCTGCTGCCACCTTTAAAATCATCATTCACAAGGGCTGTGGCTGTCATGGCAAGGTCCAGCTGCCAGCCCTGGCAGGAGCAGGGATGCAGAGCCCCGGTTTGACCCTGGGCACACCAAGACTTCAGTGACAGCAGCCCAGGCAGTGCTGGCAGACACATACCTGCTTCCCACGTGGTGACAGGCCAGAGTCCCCACCAATCTTGCCAACAAGGTTATAGTCACTCTCACCATGTCGGCAAAGGTAGATGGTACGTGGCTGGACGTGAATGTTCATCAGGTAATAGACGATTTTACTCTGGATGTAATCCTGGACTCTGTTTACTAGGAACCGTTGTCCCACATTGATCACTTTAATGAAGGAAAGATCTCTGGAGTCAACATAAAATAAGAAGACCCACAGGGTTGGTTTTTAGCAGTGAAGCACGGGCAGCTGCAGGTGTCACCTAGCTACCTACTCTCTAGAACAGGCAGCAGCACTACCACTGGGATGCTGCAGGGGGACAATCGGTTGATAGGTTTAAAGGAGGAGCTGCTGCGTTACAGACTCGCGGTGGGGTTTGGAAGGGAACCCTCAGAGCTCACCTTTGTCGGCAGAGACACCTCCAACTAGAGCAGGCTGCCTGGGGTCACATCAAGTTTGGTCTTGAATGTCTCTTCAACCACATCCCTGGGCAACCTGATCCAGTGTTTCACCACTTGCATTGTGCAGAACTTCCTCCTGCTGTCCAACCTAAACCTCTCCTGCTCCAGATTCAAACCATTGCCCCTCTTCCTATCCCCACAGGTCCTTCTAAACAGTCTCCCCCCAGCCTTTCTGTAGGTCCCCTTCAGATACTGGAATGCTGTTCTAAGGTCTCCCTGGAGCTTTCGCCTTTCCAGATTGCACAGCCTCAACTCTTTCAGCCTGTCTTGACAGGAAAGGTGCTCCAGCCCTCTGATCATCCTCATTCATTGCACTGCAGTACACTAAGAGAAAAATCCTTTCAAGTCACCATCCAAGGATCCAAGGACACCACCTTCCAACAAGCCTTTGTGCTCTGGGAGAGCAGAGGCCTGTTACAGCATTCTGAGCCATAGAACAGCACAGCTCACACAGGAGAAGGCAAAATGCAACCCAGGGCTTTGCTTACTTGTCATACACATCAGGATCAAGAGGTTGGTAAGTGACCTTGTAGCACTCTATCCTCTTCAGAAAATCATCCATCACATTCTCCCTGTTTCTCTCTGGGTAGTCAGGGCTGGAAACCTTCACCTCCTGCTCAACAGACAATGTTGCTTTGTGAGAGTAAAGCAAACTCACCAGAGAGCAAAAAGCCCAACACTGAATGAGGTTATTCTTCTCTTTTCAAAGAAATAGACATTCTTTAAAGCTGCCCTGTGGAAAAATCTGCTCCTGGAGAGGAAACAAAGGGCGGCTCTGAAGTGCTTGGCTCTGTGACAGACACAGCTGGCTCACCCTGAGCTCTCCCTGCCTTCCCCTCCACAAGGAACCACACTTCAAGGTCACACATTTCTCAGCTTCATTCCATTTCCACCACCTTCTCACATCACCGCCTGCAGCCTGAGCTTTTATAAACCTGCAAATCTCAGCTAGCTGAGGGGGAAACCTAACAGCAAGGCACTGTAAGCTACTGCAGCTGATGACCTTGCAGCAAGCACTTGAGCTCCCAGCCAGCAGCTGAGCCTGGAAAACGTGGCACGCACCAGGATATTGGCAGCAATGACCTCTGGATCGTCACAGACAGACTCCACGAAGAACACCTGGGGACAAGGCAGCACATAGTTCAGGGTCAAAGCACCAGAGTTCCCACCCCATGGAGCAGTGCTGTCCCTCCTGGGACATCACCCTTGAGGTGCAGCAACCCCAGCTACAAACTGAATCCAGGAGCACTACCTTGAAAGCATTTTCTTTAGCAAAACTCAAGATCAGGTCCCGTCTTTCTCGAGTGGTGTTGGTCGCATCAAACACCTGTCAGAGAATTAATAAGTAGCCAGGAGAAAATTTAGGGACTGAGACTGCAATCAGGTCCCCCAGGCAGCTTTCAACTATCCCCAGCACCCCAGGCAGCTTTCAACTATCCAGATGTAAAACCATGTTTAAGGCCAGGAAAGTCTTACAGCTATTTGCCCACACTCCTCCAGGAGATAAGACTTCACATCCTGTAGAGCCACCAAGGCACACCGCCTGCAGGAGGGAAAAGGCTGTTGTCAGGGGTGATGTAGTCACACAAGGGCTTGTGAGCCACCACAGAGAGCTTTCAACACCTTCTCTCTCTGCTCATGGAGCACCCACCCCTGCATCTTTCCAAAAAGCTCTGCAGGCCATCTGTACTCTTCCCAATGAGGCCACTTCTGGAGTATTGTATCCAGGTCTGGACTCACAGCTCAAGAGAGACAGGGGGGCTGGAGAGAGTCCAGTAAGGGCTATGACAAGGCTAAGGGGCAAGAGATTCCAGTAAGGGCTATGACAAGGCTAAGGGGCAAGAGATTCCAGTAAGGGCTATGACAAGGCTAAGGGGCAAGAGATTCCAGTAAGGGCTATGACAAGGCTAAGGGGCAAGAGATTCCAGTAAGGGCTATGACAAGGCTAAGGGGCAAGAGATTCCAGTAAGGGCTATGACAAGGCTAAGGGGCCTGAAGCATCTCTGTGAGGAGGAAAAACTAAGAGCCCTGGGGCTGTTGAGCTGCTGAAGAGCAGCCTGAGAGGGGATCTGGTCAATGCACAAAAATAGGGTACAAAAAAGGTAACGTGGATGGGGCTGGGCTCTTGTCAGTGGTGCCCAGTAACAGGACAAGTGGCAATGGGCACAAAGCGTAACCCAGGAGGTTCCCCTTGAATGTATGGGGAAAGCTGCTGTGAGGGTGTCCTGGAGCAGGTTGCCCAAAGAGGCTGTGGAGGCTCCTTCTCTGGTGAGATTCCAATCCCCCTGGCTGTTGTGATCCTGGGCAAGCTGCTGCAGGTACCCCTGCTTCAGCAGGAAGGTTGGACTGGATGCTCTCCAGAGCTCTCTTCCAACCCCACGCTCTGATTCTGTGTACATCTATAAGCTGCCTCATCACTGGATGTTCCCAGCCCCTGCTCTTCATCACCCTGAAGACAATGCCAGAACTCTAAGGCACAGCCCCTCAGGCAGGATCCATGCAGGGCTTCCTTACCACGTCCCTGGTTTCACGGCTCTTAAAAACATCCTTTTGTGCTCCTCAAAACCAGAGCCTGCCAAGACCTGAGACTAACCAGACCACCCTGGATCAGTTCATCCCCCTCAGACACCAACTCACTTGCGGATTTCCATGGCTTCTTTGTTGTCATGCCTGAAGAACTCGTAGGACTTGTAAGACTTGACGGCTTCCCGGCGATACACTCCTAAGTTAAACACTTGATGGACATAAAAGAAGGGCACGTGAGACAGATGGCATCTCCCAGCCACAGCTGGCTGCACTCTGAGCAGCCTGGGGCCAGAGGGTGCCTGCACACATGCACCCACCTTTGGTGGGTACCCCAATCCAGTTGAGGTAGCGGGTGAGCTTCTTGGACACGTAGGTCTTGCCACGAGCAGGGAGCCCAATCATCACGATCAGTGTTGGGGAGTTGGTCATGTAGGAGGCCCACGCTGCAAAAAAAAAAACAACCCCAGAGGCATCAGCAGCATCAAAGGGCAGCTGGGAGCAAAGAGTGAGCCCAGAGTCAAAGCCTTGCTGACAGGGCAAGAGGCAATAGGTGGAAGTTGAGGCACAGGAGGTTCCATGTGAACCCGAGGAAGAATTTTTTTGCTGTGAGGGTGACAGAGCACTGGAACAGGCTGCCCCCAGGGGTTGTGGAGTCTCCCTCTCTGGAGAGATTCAAGGACTGTCTGGATGTGTTCCTGTGGGATCTGCTCTAGGTGATCCTGCTCTGTCAGAGGGGCCAGATGAGCTTTTGAGGTCCCTTCCAGCCCCTGACATTCTGTGATTCTATGCTCTGTGCCCCCTTTTCCTGAATGGGCAGAGAGACACCAGGCATCCCATAAAAAGGCCTCTAGGGAGAGCTTACTGCAGTAAGCCTTTCAGGACTGGAGAAGGGGGTCTTCAAGAAGGGTGGGGACAAACCTTTTAGCAGGGTCTGTTGGAACAAGACAAAGGGTGATGGGTTTAAACTGTAAGAGGGAGATTCAGACTAAATTGGTTAGTCTGGAGAAAAAGAAGCTAAGGAGAGACCTTCTAGGCTCTCTACAACTCCCTGAAAGGAGGCTGGAGTGAGGTGGGGGTTGGTCTCTCCCCAATATCAAGTGATAGGAGGAGAGGAAATGGTCTCAAGTTGCACCAGGGGAGGTTTGGATTGGATATTAAGAACAATTTCTTTGCCCCAAGTGCGGTCAGGCATTGGAACAGGCTGCCCAGGCAAGTGGCAGGGTCACTGTTCCTAGAGATGGTCAAAAAACTTGGGGACATGGTTTAGTGGCCATGGCACAGTTGGGTTGATGGTTGGACTCGATCTTAAGGATCCTTTCCAGCCAAAACGTTTCTTGGATTCTAGACAGAAGCAATGCTTTATGCTGAGGGTCGTAAGACCCTGCCTCAGGTTGCCCACAGAGGTGGGAGCTGCCCCATCCCTGGCACCATTGCAGGTCAGGTTGTTTGGGGCTCTGAGCAACCTGCATCTTTAGCTGCAGATGTCCCTGTGACTGCAGGGGGGTTGAACCGGGGGAGCTTTGAAGGTCCGTTCCCACTCACACCAGTCAGGGATCCACGCTCAGAGGCTCGTTCCTGTGTCCTCGCAACTATCAGCCCGCGGCCGGGCGCTCGGCGGTCTCCCGGGCACTGGTTAATGGTGCGGATCAGCTCCGCTGTGCCTAATGGGGCTGGCACTCAGCTTTTCAGCCTGGGCAATATTTACCGTCAAGGGCACCGGAAAGATGCTTTTAACAAAACGGTCACGTTCTCTCCGCCAGCTGCCAGCGCAACCCGGGAAGCGGGAGGGGAGAGGCGGCTTTGGGGTCGAAAGATCCCGGTTCGGGGCTAACCACAGCACCCCGGAGTCAGAAACGCGAGACGGGTCGGGGGTGCAGGGCGCCGGGCAGCCGGAAAAAGCGGCGGGAAGGACTCGGCGGTGCCGGTGCCGGTCCCAGTCATCAAGGGCACAGAGGCGGGCACAGAGATAGGGGAACAGCAGGAGCGCGACCCCGCAAGGGATGAACGCGTTTAACGGGAGAACCGCGCTTGTTTAAGCGGCACAAGCAGCATTCCCCCAACAAACTGCTGTTTCGTTTTTCTCTTAAACACAGCAAGCACCCATCTCCCCCCTCTCTCCCTCCTCCCAAGCCGGGGTTACTCACAGCACTGCTTCTCGCCGCCGCGCAGGGCCCCGGCCCTACCCCGCAGGGGGCCGCCGTGCCGGGGCTCCGCCGACATGGCTCCGGGCTGCCGCGCCACATGCAAATCATATGCAAATCACACGGGACACCGCATGTAAATGAACGCCGAGCGTCACGACGTCAGCCACATTCCTCCACCTCTCCACCGCTGCCGGCGCGCTGATTGGCTGTAACCCAGCCAATGGTGGAGCGCGGCGAACGTCTCGCGAGAGTGGGCGGGAGCGGAAGCGGCTCCCGGTCGGTGGCGGTGGAGGCGCGGCGCGGGGCGGCCCCGCCGAGGATGCTGCGGCTGCGCTGCAAGGCCCGTAGCGGCACCCACCCGCTGCCCGGCCTCACGGCCCACTCCCGCCTCCGCGACATGCAGGCAACCCTGGCTGCCCTCACTGGCGTCCCCGCCACGGCCCAGCGCCTCCTGTTGGGTTTCCCGCCGCGGAGCCTGGACCTTAGCGACGGCGAAAGGAGGCTCGGTGACCTCGGGATCCATTCGGGTGAGGGCCAGGCGGGAACCGTGGGTCTGTGCCTTTGGGGGTGGGTACTGGCGCCGGCGCTTTATGGCCTCTGCCGATCCGCGGGCTGCAATTAACTTAATTAAGAGGGGCTGCGGCTCAGCACGCCCCTCCTCAGGCGGCTGTCGGGCCGGTTCTTCCTCCTACGGGGAGCTGTCAACACCCCGCTCGGAAGCGCTTCCTGCTCGCCAGTAGCGCCGGTGGTGATTTTGCTGCGTCCCCGGGGGGTCCGGAGACTGAAGGACGGGGCTGACGGGAGGCAGGGGCTTGTGACACTCCAGGTGAGTACACGGGAGCCCAAGGCTTGGCCAGCGAGGTGCTACCGACTGCTGTGGCTGTGGCTGTGGCTGTTTTTCGTCAGGGTATTGTGCTGCTGGGGGCTGGACTAGATGACCTTTAAAGGTCCCTTCCGACCTAGCGCATTGTGTGGTTCTAGGAAAACAGGCAACACATGCACTCCGTTCTAGGGGCAGCAGCATCTCTTGAGTGGCCTCTGCACGTTCCTCTCAATTCTTCCTCCTGCTGTGTTTGACAGGCGATACTCTCATCGTTGAAGAGGACACTTCCAAACCCAAGCCCGACTCGCCTGTAGTTGCCAAGAGAACCATGTCTCACTCGTTGAGGGAAGCTGTGCCTGTGCTGGCCAGGAGGGTTGTTCCAGCAGATAACTCCTGCCTCTTCACCAGCATCTACTACGTGGTAGAGGGAGGTGTGTACGACCCGGGCTGCGCCCCGGAGATGCGCAGCCTCATCGCCCAGATCGTCGCCAGCGATCCCGAGTCTTACTGTGAGGCAGTCCTAGGGAAAACAAACAGGGAATACTGTGACTGGATCCGAAAAGAGGAGACTTGGGGAGGAGCCATCGAAGTGTCCATTTTATCCAAGTTTTACCAGTGTGAAATCTGTGTGGTGGACACACAGACGGTCCGGATTGACCGCTTCGGGGAAGACGCCGGCTACACGAAGCGAGTCCTCTTGATTTACGATGGGATTCATTACGATCCACTCGAGAGGAAGATCCCCGACACGGACATTCCTCCCCAGACCATTTTCTCTACCACTGATGACGTTGTTCTTGCACAAGCCCTGGAGCTGGCTGACGAAGCCAGAAGGAAGAGGCAGTTCACCGACGTGAATCACTTCACGCTGAGGTGCATGGTGTGCCAGAAGGGACTGACCGGACAAGCGGAAGCCAGAGAACATGCCAAGGAGACTGGACACACCAACTTTGGAGAGGTGTGATACCTGCATGAGGATGGTTAACATCGACTACCTCACCAACCCAGGATGAAATTCTGGGTTTCCTGATAAAGCTGTATGTAACCCTCTGAAATTCCGTTCACAAAGCTTGAAAAGCAAATGTTAAGGGTGGCTCAGACACACAGGTTTGGTATGGTTAAGGACTCTGCTGATGGATCTGAAATAGGAATCTTCTCGCATGCTGATCTCTAGGACTTTGGGCAGGTGGTTTATGCTGGCAGCTAAAACTTGATTGCTGCAAGAGCCTTCTCTTTGTGTGCATCATCTGAGCAGAGGCACAAACCTTGGCTTGTTCAACACTAGCTTCAATTCCAGCCTCTCTAACCTGCTGAATTATTCCCTCTTGTGTTCTGCATCAGGGTAATGTAATTAAGGCAAGCTGAGGGGTTGGGAAACTCAGTGTTACATACCCTATGAGTTAGACTCTGCTCATTTCGTGTCATAGGAAGAATCTCTCCAAAGCTGCCCTCTTACCATCAGGAGTAGACTGTGTTGTTTGTGTCAAGTCCTGGCTTTAGAGAAAGAAATGGCCTCTAAGCTTTAAAGTAGCCTTCTTGAAATTACTAAGTAGGTGGTTAAGTGTTGAATAAAGTCATTAATCCTCTGTAGGTAGTATTTTAGTTGCTTGAAAGAATAACTTATCAACCCCTTCCCCCACCCTCCACCCCAGGTGTTTACACTGCATCAGAACATTGGCATGTGTCTTGAAATACTTCGGGTTCTTCTTCATCATGGTATCTGAAATTCTGGCCAGGGAGAAAGAAGGGTAAGCAGGGAAATGACTTCACCTGCATCTTTTAAATGCCTTTAAGCAGATTTGGGTAGAGCTGCTCTCTCAGCCAAGGTGTGACTAAGCTGAACCAGACTCCAGATACTGTAAATTAGCACTTTAAAAGGTGTAGTTCTCAACTCTTTGCTGATGTAAAAAAGGGTCCCCCTCTTTGAAGAGGGACACCCAGAAGGGAGGCTTCAAAGTTTCTTCATCTGCATTCTGCCTTAACAGTGTTTTGATTTGTTACCAGTGACTGTTCAGTGGCAAGGCTCTTAATTCTGATAATGAAGGGTGCTGTTGAAGTTTCAAGACAGAATAAGCTGCCTGAGCTGCCCTGCATCTCCTGCTGTTGGCTGTCAGGGAAGTTGAAACCTGTTTGGTATCTCTTACCTCACTGGTGGGGTTGTGAGGCTGAACCAAGAAGTGCTTTGGAGGTTTTTAAAAGGTGCTGAAAAGGTGCATATTACTGAAGGGGATTTTTGGTGGTTTTTTTTTTTTTTTCTCTCTTTGAAATGCCTGCCACACACACACTTCTTTTAGTGCATTTTAGAATATTTTTAGCCTACCATGTTGCTGTTACACTTTTGAGTCACCTTCCTCGCACTCGTACAAATAGGGAGCAAAAAAAAAAAAGGTGAATCTGAGGCAGAAAGAAATCCACTTTGCAAGTGGAACCTTTAAAGGATTTCCTCCATTCCTTAAGGCATCTGGCTTTAAAAAAAAAAAAAAAAAAAAAAAGAAAAAAAAAAAAACCCAAAATACTCCCAGCAAAAACTTCTCTTCTTTCATTGAAGTTCTCAGCAGAGGCTCCCTGAAGAAATACAGGAGGGGTCTTATTGAGGAAGGAACATCATTACCTAAGTGCTTTGCTGAATTGAGACTTGAAGTATAAGGAATAGAATCACTAAGAGCACTGTGGACCAGGTTTCTTTTGAATGCAGTATTAAACCAGACATTAACACTGTTGGGAGTTTTCCTCTAGAGCCACTTAGCTCCCAAGTCTTAAACCTGCTTTGCTTTTAGCCTGTTATTAAAAGGGGGGCATGGGGAAACCCTCAAGCAACCTCAACATTAAAAGCAACCCCCTAGAAGCTGATGCTTAGAAACCTAAAGAAACAGCTGACAGCTCAAAGGAACTTGAAGATTACACTGTGCTAGAACTACTTGAGATGAAATAGTGGCTGGGAGTGAAATCAAGAAAAAAAACTGTGGTGCTCTCAGCTTTCACACTGAAGAGGTTATAAAACACCTCAGACAGGGGAGCTGATCCTCACCCTTTGCCAGCTGTGAAATGGACATAACAACCTACCTCAGGAGAAGGGGTATGAGGTGATTTGCTTTGGGTGGGGGTGGATTTGAAATAGGAGTGGAAGAGAAATATTTATTGTCTGCCATGTCTGCAAATGCCTTGGTTTTGGGGAGCAACACTTAGCTTAGGAGTTCTGGAAGTGTGTAAAAGGAAGAAAGAATAATAAAGGATTTAAAGGAGGGAATTCTTAATTGCATTATTGTTCAAATTAGGTTTATTTAAGCCCAGAGTGTTTAGATTTGCTGTGTCAGGTTTGCATAGGAAATGGACTAACAGAGAATGGGTTCCACTGGAGGGAGATGTGTCTGTATCACTGCTTGGTGTTTTCTTTTGTTGCCTAGAAACAATAAAAAACTCTTTGGTTAAAAACTGTCAACTGAACTGCTGTGTGGTCCCCCCCTGGGAGAGGGGGTGCTGCTGTGGGGACCCCACAACCAACTACCAAAGGTCAAAGAACTTGTGATACTGAAGGGATGTAGTCAATCTGCCAGGCTTCACCAGCCCAGACAGCCACCCCAGTCCTGGGGTGCAGCAAGAGCAGTGTGGGCAGCAGGGCAAGGGAGGGGATTCTGCCCCTTGCCTCTGCT
>VWZE01022363.1:109895-133130 GCA_013396675.1 Eubucco bourcierii
ATGGGCTGCCCAGGGAGGTGGTGGAGTGCCCATCCCTGGAGGAGTTTAAGAGGAGGCTGCATGAGGCACTGAGTGCCAGGGGTTAGTTAATGAGAAGGTGTTAGGTGACAGGTTGGACTGGATGATCCTAGAGGCCTTTTCCAACCTGGTTAATTCTGTGATTTAGGTAGGCAAAGCCCCTTAAGATCAAGTCCAACCATTCTCTAACTCTACCCAGGCTGGTGCTAAGCCATGGCCCTCAGCACCACAGCTCTGCCTCTTTTAAACATCAGAAAGGATTGGGGCTTCAACCACCTCCCTGGGCAGCCTGTTTTGAGAACCCTTTCACTGAAGAAGTTTCTTCCAACCCCCAACCTAAACCTCTCCCTTAATGCTATTTCATCCTAAAAAGTCCCTGAGTCTAAGCAGACAGATTTTAGGAAGAGCTGTGTTCAGCAGCACAAATATCTATCTACTCCTTGGATGCAATTGCCTGGAAGACCAAACTCAGGAGTAAGTCAGTAGCACTCTGATGCTTCTCAAGGACAAGCTTAATTCCTGTGTTCTGGATTAAAGAGAGGAATTCTGGGCAGAGGAATGAGAAAAAGGAACATCTTGTTCCACAGTATGGAATCAGTCTCTTAAGTCAGCACCTTTGCCTGTGAAGGTGACAGTTTGAGGACTCTGTCTCCTGTACCCATCCTGCATTTTCTAGAGACCTGTTCCAGAGGCAGGGACATTTTACAAGGGCTTGTAGTGATAGGGTGAAGGGGAATGAATTCAAGCTTGAGGAGGGCAGATTTAGACAGGAGATGAGGAAGAAATTCTCGACAGTGAGGCTGGGGAGACACTGGCACAGGCTGCCCAGGGAGGTTGTGGATGCTCCTTCCCTAGAGATGTTCAAAGCCAGATTGGAAAAGGCCTTGAGCAACCTGGTTTAGCAGGTGGTGTCCCTGCCCATGGCACAGGGATTGAGATGAGATTATTTTTAAAGTCCCCTTCCAACCCAAACCATTCTACAGTGCACAAAACAATGCTCCAACCACAATCCACCCTGGAGCAAGAGCACAGCCCTCATTTTCATAGAATCATAGAATGGNCTCACCACCCTCACTGCAAACAACTTCCTCCTAACATCCAGTCTAAATCTCCCCTCTGCCAGTTCAAACCTATTGCCCCTTGTCCTGTCACTCCAAGCCCTTGTCAATAGTCCCTCCCCAGCCTTCCTGGAGCCCCCTTCAGATCCTGCAAGGCCACTCCAGGGCCTCCTGGAAGCCTTCTCTTCTCCAGGCTGCACACCTCCAACTCTCTCAGCCTGTCCTCACAGCAGAGCTGCTGCAGCCCTCTGAGCATCTTGGTGGCCTCCTCTGGACTGACTCCAACACTTCCATGTCCTTCCTGTGCTGGGGGCTCCAGAACTGCACCCAGGACTGCAGCTGGGGTCTGAGGAGAGGGGCAGAATCCCCTCCCTTGCCCTGCTGGCCATGCATACCCATTTTGCAGCCAAGCAGCAGCATCTATTTTTCTTTCTTGACTTCCGAGCATGCAGGAGGAGAAAGGGACAGGCAGGAATGAAGACAATGCAGAATTTCCTCCCCTTGATAGCTTCAAAGACAGAATTCCAGATCCTAATGGAGTCCTGGAGACTTGAGACTGACAAACAAACTGCTGAAGCATCTGTGCCAGGCAGATTTTGCTGCCCACGGCACAAACAGCATCAGAGAATGGTTCTGGCTCCTGCTCTACACAAAGTCACCCCCCAGGTAAGCCCTGCAAACCTCTCCCTGGCAAGGAAACTCTTTAATGAGAGGAGGAAAAAAAAAAAAAAATGTCAGCTTGCTATTTGGAAAATTACAGCTCCTTAATGCTACAAATTAACTGTCTGTGGTTTAACTGGAGCTGTAAAACTGCCAGGGGCTTCTGCTCTGCTCAGGGCTGGGCAGAAGAAAATGACTTGAAATTGGTTGAAATTGGTGCTGTGTTTCCTCCCCTGCTCTGAGTCTGGGCAGCAAAATGCTTTCTGGACCAAAGAACACAATAGGAAAGGAAATAAAATTGGGCTGTTGAAGATAGGACTGTCCTTGTCTAGTATTTTTAATTAAAGCCTTTGGGGGAAGTGTGTTATACTTGGAGAGCTGTCTCCTTGCTCCTGCTGTGCAGTTAATGCTAACCAGGCTGTGGGAACAGGGCAGGCAATCACAGACTCATGTAGGTTAGAAGGGACCTTAAAAGTCATTTAATGCCAACCCTTTGCTATGGGCAGGGACACCTCCCACCAGACCAAGTTGCTAAAGGCTTCATCCAACCTGGTGGTAACATTTTCCCTGGGTAACCTGTCCCAGTATCTCACCACTCCCACAGCGAAGAGCTTCTTCCTAATGTTAAATCTAAACCTCCCCTGCTGTAGCTCCAAACCTCTGCCCCTCATCCTAGCACTCTAAGGGATCTCTGAAGGTCATGAAATCACAGAATGGTTTGGGTTGGAAGGAATCATCAAGATCATCCAGTGCCAACCTCCCTGCCAGGGGCAGGGACACCTCCCACTAGCTCAGGTTGCTCAAAGCCTCATCCAGCCTGGCCCTGAACACCTCCAGGGAGGGGGCATCCCCTGGACAGCCTGTGCCAGTGCCTCCTCACCCTCACTGGAAGGCATTTCTTCCTAACCTCCAGTCTCAATCTCTCCTCTCCCAGCTCAAAGCCATTGCCTCTCATCCTATCACTCCAAGCCCTTGTCAAAAGCCCCTCCCCAGCTCTCCTGTACCCTGTTCAGGTCCTGGAAGGCTACTCTGAGGTCTCCCTGGAGCCTTCTCCAGGCTGAATGGCCCAAACTCTCACAGCAGCAATGCTCCAGATCATCTTCATGGCCTCCTTTGGACCTTCTCCAAGAGTTCCATGATATTGTTGTGTGGAAAGGCTCCAGACCTGGACACAGTGCTGCAGGTGGGGTCTCCCTAGAGCAGAGGGGCAGAATCACCTCCCCCGACCCGCTGGCCACTCTCCTTTTGATGCAGCCCAGGGGGTAACTCTGCCTCCAGCCCCCACATCTACATCTCACTCAGTGAAGATCACTGGCTTAGCAACAGAAGACGTCTTCCTAATCCCAGAATGGCTTAGGTTGGAAGGGACCTTATTGATCATCTACCTCCAGCCTCCCTGCTCTTAAATCCCCTTCAGCTCTCTCCCCCTTTTCTGCCAAGCAGAGATAACAAACCCAAGTTCTTTCCCCAGCTCACAGGCAGACAAAGAGTTAATTATTTCTCTCACTGTGTAATAGCAGCTACCAACCACCCAGCCTCTGGCATCACCCAACTGTACACACAATTTGGTCTAAGGAAAGTGTCCAACAGTCCCACAGAGGCAAACAAACATCCCTACATGAGCAAGCATCTTATCAGCGATGCCGCTTGGATGAGTTTGCTTCAGGGCCAGGACTGAATCATTTGTCTCCTCCTGTTTATGGACAGGGTGAGGCATGGCAGCTCTGTGAAAAATGCCAAAGTCCTTTCACAGCCTTCTGGAGTTTTCTCTGCATCATTTGACTACTGGCATATACTTAATGCCATAGACATGAAATCACACTTTACCTTAGGTTGGAGCTATTTATATTTGATGGAGGAAGAGGAACATGGAAACAAAAAGAACCTCAAAAACAAAGCAGGTTGGTTCCAGACAGCTGATTCAAAGAAGCTGAAAACTTCTCCTAATGGTTCATGACATCTACCTGACCTAGGCAGAGCCCTGCAGGCAGCAAGCTCTTTGAGAAGAGAAGCAAGAGCAGGCTGAGAGGGGAGCTCATCGATGTTTATAAGTATCTAAAGGGTGGAGAGCAACAAGAAGGGGCCAGGCTCTTGTCAGTGGTGCCCTGAGAAGCAATGGATACAAACTGGAACTCAGGAAGCTTCTGCTGTGAGGGTGCTGGAGCCCTGGAGCAGGCTGCTGAAAGAAGTTGTGGAGTCTCCTTCTCTGGAGACTTTCAAGACCCACCTGGATGTGTTGCTGCGTGACCTGCCCTGGGTCATCCTGCTTTGGCAGGAGGATTGGACTCAACCATCTCCACAGGTCCCTTCCAGCCCCTACCTGGATGATTTTATTCTATTTAACTCCTTGTTCTGCTGTCACAAAGCTCTCAGGACACATTTGCCCTCTCTCCTGGAGGACATCCCTGTCCTGCCTTCATCCTCACTGTGTTTGAATGTGCAATAAAATACTACTTCTGGGTGTAGTTCCCTCCCTTTCTTAATGCCAGCTCAGCTCTAGAGCACAACTTGACTAAACCAGCATGAACCTGACCCTGTTTGTTGCACCATAGAATGGTTAAGGTTAGAAGGGACCTCAAGGATCATCTAGTTCCAACCCCCTGCCATAGGCAGGGACACCTCCCACTAGCACAGGTCACTCAAGGCCTCATCCAACCTGGCCTTGAACATCTCCAGGGAGGTTGTGGAGCACAGAATCACCCAATGTGATCAAAGATCACATTGGGTGATTCTGTGCTCCACAACCTCCCTGGGCAACCTGTGCCAGTGTCTCAACACCCTCACTGTAAAGAACTTCCTCCTAACATCCAGTTTCAAGCTCCCCTCTTCCAGTTTAAACCCATTGCCCCTCATCCTGTCATTGCAAGACCATCCAGAGCAAGCCCAGCCAACTCTTCCACAAGCACCCCAATCCTCACTCACCAGCTGCCACAAAGCCTGGGCAGCATCTTGGGCTGCTTCCATGCTGCCAATGTGCCACATTCCCATCTCTTCATTCCTCCTCCAGGCCAGCAGAACTGGCTGGAAGCTCCCAGGAGCTGCTGGTTCTGCTGATCTGCTCTTGAGGGCCTATGTTGTCTTTTGTAACAGCTCCCAGCTGGGGCTCAGCAGTCTCTGCACTTCCTGCCTCATCTGCTTTCTCTCCATCCTAGCATGGCTTTAAATAACTGGTGTTTCCACTTCCCTGTTCTGTGTGACAGGGAACATGTTGCAACACAGCCTTTTGCTTAATAATAATTAAAAAAAAAAACAAAAACAAAAACAAACCCAATAAAAATCAAAATAATCCTTGAAGCATGCAAACCTGAATGGCTCTGGTGGCTGCAGAAGGTCTGCTGCAGGATTTCTGCAGGGAAGGAGGGAGGAGAAGGAGAAGCACCTTGCCCAGCAGACCCAAGTCTTTGATGGAGGGGAGCAATGTTTGGCAGAGAGAAAAGTGTGATTTTTAACAGGGAAAAGCCAAAGTTTGGGTAATTAGAGGTTCACAGATTGCACCAGGTTGGAAGAGATCCTCAAAGGTCATCCTGTCCAACCCCCCTGCTGTCAGCACAACTAAGAACAGGCTACTGCAGCTCTTCCAGCTGCTTCTGCAGCATCACTTGGACAGATTTGGGTGCTGGGGTGTCTGTGTGTGTGTGTGTGTGTGTGTGTGTATGTGTGTGTGTGTGCTTGTCACCCCACGCTGGAGATGGCACAATGAGGCTTTTCTTTCCATTTCTCCTGGAGAGAGGCAGCAGAGAGGGTCTCCTCCTCAGGGAGGGGATGCTGCTGATGGAAATGCCCCAGCAGCAGTTTTGGAGGTGGTGGTGCCAGGGGGGAGGGTGGTGAGGTGGACTGTGAGTGGTGTCTAGGGGGTTTTTACCCATGCTCTGGGACTCAACCTCCTTCATGTCCAGCATTAGAGAGGTCGGGACTGAACCTGCAGGGAGGCTGAATGCCTGCAGGGACCGACGGCAGGAGGGCTGAAGGGAAGCTGCAGCTGGGCAGGAGGTGCAGAACAAGCCCCAAAGCTGTGCACAACCCCCTCCTCCTGCACATCAATAACCTTAGAGGTGAAGCTTCCCTTCCAAAATGGCTTTCCCCTCATCATCTTCACAAGAATCTCCTCACAGCACAGAGCAGCAAGTGGCAAACTTCTGGTGTCTGGGGAAGCTTTGGCGATCTGCAAGTATCTACCTGCTCCAGCACCAACCTGTGTTTAGAGCCTGTGTGGAGGGACCTCATCCCCCAAACCACCTCGTAAAGCTCTTGTGGGGTAATGCCTTCAGCAGCACAGGCTGCAAACACCCAGCCAAGGGTTTAATTAGTGTGTAGGAAGGCGCTTGGGTCAGGGCTGCACGTTGGGCTCCTGCGGATGTCAGCGAGCAGCTATGTGGCAGAACAGGATGTTGGATTAAGGAGTCTCCAGTGAAACCCGTGCTGAGGACATCAGAGAACACCACCAGCCAAGCAGGGAAGTGAGTGAGCTGGGTGGTACCGGGCAGAGCTACCCGCAGCCTCCCCGGGCACGGAGCGCTTGGTGCCCGCCTCTGCCTGTACCTCTGCCTGCACCTCTGCCTGCACCGCGCTGCCTCCGAGCAAAGCTGCTCTGGCAGGGCTGCCAGCGAGCAGGGCATGAAAGGAGCTGGCTGCTTTGGGGCAGAAGACGAAGCTGTTTTAAAGGGGTTGGCTGTGCTGTGACCCCCAGCCTGGAGCAAAGCTGCCTGGTATGGGTGCGAGATGAATTTCTTCCTCCCCGGCGCTGCAGGCGAAGGGCTGGGGGCTCTCCTGTGAGCACCCATCTGGCGAGTGCCCATCTGCCAGGCACCGGTGCAGCCTTATCTCTGCTAGGGAGGTGAGTTAATGTGTAACCCAGCTCTGTTTGGTTAGCCCAGGAAAGCAAAGAAGTCCTGGGATAGGCACGGGCAGGACGAGGATCTGGGCAACGCAGAACAACAGCCAGCCTGGTAAAGGAAAAAAAAAATACTAAGAGGGGGAAAAAAGGAATAATCTCTGAGCCTTCTGCTGCTTTGCTGCATGTCCCTTTCCTGCTGGGGGCTGGGGTCGAGTGGCTCTGCCCAAGTGGGACGTGGAGCTGTGGGTTATGGATGTGCTTTGCTTTGGAGGGCTTGAAGCGTGGTGGAGCTGTCACGGGAGGTGGCACCAGGGCAGATGGCAGAGGTGGTGGGAGGAAAGCTGAGGGAGAGCCCAGCAGCTACTGGCGGGGAGGAAAGAGCTGGGGAATTTCCTTCAGACTCTGGAGACTTTCATAACCTGCCTGGATGTGGTTTCATGTGGCCTGCCCTAGGTGATCCTGCTCTGGCGGGGGTGGGGGTGGGGTGGTACTGGATGATCTCCAGAGGTCCCTTCCAGCCCCTGACATTGTGTGAGAGGCTGTAGCTGTGCTGAGGGCAGCAAACAGCCCAGGCAGCTGCTGTGTGCACTTGCTTGACTTGTTTAAGCAAGAGGAATTACAGATCTGCCACCACCATCTCCTTTCACCCCGAGGTGGGATCCATCCTGCTGCAGAGCAGGAGCTGCTGGGGTGGTGCCTGCAGATCCACAGCTGGTGTTGGAAGGGACCTTTAAAGATCACCTCCTTATGCTTTGCTTTGTGTTTTGAGCTGGCCAGGATGAAGCCCTTGGCTGGGCAGCTGTAAGGCAGAGGGGGTTTGGCTGCTCTGCTTTAGCCAGCAGAAAGCTCTGAGGTTCTTCACCAGTGCTGCCAGGACAGAGCCCTGCTGGTAGGACTGGGCTTAAAGGAAAGCAGCCTCTCGATAGAAAGCAATTAGCATTAATTGCTACTCAGGAGCTCTTTGATGTTTGAGGACTGGGTGAGCTTTCTGGAGGACAGTTAGAGCAGCTGGCAGGAGAGCTGTGCCCACAGGGAGAGAGCTGTGCCCACAGGGAGAGAGCTGTGCCCACAGGAGAGCTGTGCCCACTGGGGAGAGCTGTGCCCACTGGGAGAGAGCTGTGCCACAGGGCTTTTATTTGTGGTGGCTTCTTTAGGTGATTTATTTGTGGTGGCTTCTTTAGGTGATTTATTTAGGTGATTTATTTGGGTGGCTTATTTAGGTGGCTTATTTGGGTGGCTTCTTTAGGAGGGGGAGTGTTGGACTCGATCTCCAGAGATCCCTTCCAACCCCCACCATTCTGTGAGGCTGTGAAAAATGCCTTCTCCTAAAAGCATTCTTAGGAGGGGGAAGACAAATAGCACTGAAAAACAAAACCCAAAGCCCACCAAAAGAGCTTTTCCAGTGCTGCAGCTTTTGGTTTCGTTGCTCAATCCTGGTTGTATTTGCAGCTGAGCTGCTGTGGTTGTGGCTCAGCAAAAGGAAGGAGCTGTAAAATCCTTCTGAATCATGAAAGCCAGGGGGGTTTCAGCACTGATTTTTTTACCCCTTTCCTGGCTTGGAGGAGTGTGTTAGGGCTTTAATCGCCTCAGAGGACTGGTGGGCAGGAAAAATGAGCTTCTTGTTTCTGTGCAGATCCTCTACAGAGCCAGATGAGCTCTGGGCTGAACTTTGCCTCCCCCTGAGAAGGGGCTTGAAGGGTGCCAGAGCCTTGGCAGCTGCTTTCCCTCTGCTGTCTGAATGACAGCAAATGGTTTTGTGGCTGTTCCCAACACAAGGAGGGCATGGGGGTGTTGGAGAGGGTCCAGAGGAGGCCACAAGGATGATCAGAGGATTGGAGGACCTCCCTTATGGGGACAGGGTGAGGAAGTTGGGGCTGTTCAGCCTGGAGAAGGCTTCAGGGAGACCTTAGAGCAGCTTTCCAGGACCTGAAGTGGGCTACAGGAGAGCTGGGGAGGGATTTTTGACAAGGGCTGGGAGTGACAGGACAAGGGACAACAGCTTTGAGCTGGGAGAGGGGAGACAGACTGGACATGAGGAAGAAATTCTTTACAGTGAGGGTGGGGAAATACTGGCACAGGTTGCCCAGGGAGGTTGCGGATGTGCCCTTCCTGGTGGCCTTCAAAGCCAGTTTGGATGGGACCCTGAGCAACCTGGGCTAGTGGAAGGTGTCCCTGCCCACAGCAGAGGGGTGGAACTGGATGATCTTCAAGGTCCTTTCCAACCCAAACCATTCCATGGTTCTATGATCTGTCCCTCCTGCAGAAATCAGCTCTGCTCACCCAGGGTCTGCCTCACACATCAGACACTGTCTCTGACCAGCTGCTCCAGCTGCAGGCATCAAGTTTGAGCAAGACTTTTGCTTCCTCAGGAGGGTTTTGCTCTCAGATGCATGCAGCAGGGTGGGAGGCAGTGAGGAGCATTGCAGCAAGTCCACATCAAGCTGGCAGCAGCCTCTTGCTGCTGGTAAATAGATTCAGATGACAACTATTTGGGTGCCACAATGTAAACTGTACAGCTTGCAGAAGCCTAAAGACCCCAAACTCAGATCCTGTCCCTGCTTCCCAACAGCTCTGCTTCTAAAGCTACCCAAATCCAAAGAATCAAGGCTACTGCTCTGCCAATGCCACCTCTTACTCAAACCTCATTTCAGCAGCAAATCAGGGAAAGCTGAGACCAAAACATTCAAGTCCACCTGCGTGGAAGGATTGGATCTGTCAGGCTGTGGGTGTGGAAATCTGATGGTTTTGGTGGCATATTCCAACGACAAAGGAATTCTTTCAGGGTCTAACCCTCTGAACCAGCAGCCAGTTCTGCTAGCTTATCGCCAGATCTAATTCCCTGATCCTGCTACAAGAGGGGAAAGGAAAGAAAAAAAAAGCAGCAGCAGTGTGTTGCAGGTTACAGCACAAAGAGCTCCTCTGTCTCCTGAGGAGCAAATCCTCTGGTGTGGCTCCGTGTTGTGTTGGAGGGGGTGGGTTGTTTTGCTGCTCTCCCCAGCCCAGCCCTCTGCTGCAGAATGGGTGGTTGAGCACGAAGGAAACACCTAATTGGTGGTGTCAGTGAATTTTGGAAGCTTAATGCTTTGCCTCCAGAAGTAATTACGCCTTTTGTAGGCTGCTCAGCCTCTCCCCGCAGGCAGCAGAGAGCTCTCCCTGGCCATGCACTCTGTGGCTGTAGCTGATCCCTTCGCCACCCGGGGGGTGGCAGGTTGTTTGCCACCCAACCACCATCATGTTCGTAGAATCCCAGCATGGTGGGGTTGGAAGGGACCTCTGGAGATCATCCAGTCCAAAGGCCACCCACAGCAGGCTGCCCGGGATCACAATGTCCAGGTGGGTTTGGAATCTCTGCAGAGAAGGAGACTCCACAACATCTCCGGGCAGCCTGCTGCAGGGCACCCTCACAGCAAAGAATTTTCTCCTCCTGTTCAGGTGGAACCTCCTGGGTTGCAATTTGTGGCCACTGTACATTGTCCTTTCACTGGGCCCCGNAGTCGAGTTGAAAACAAAAGGAGAAACGTGTTTTGTTTTTAACAGTGAGAGCAATTATCCACTAAACCAGCTCACTAAAAGTCTGCCCCATCATGGGAACTCTGTTAGTCAAAGGGTTTCATAAAAACATATGTTTAAAGCCTACCACAAGACACAGGTTTGGGATGGGAATGCCCAGCAGAAACTCTAGTTTTCCTCAAGCTCAAATGAAACCTCCTCTGTTCTAGCTTGTACTCTTAGCCCCTTTTCTTATCTCTGACCACGACTGAGAAGAGGCAGTCCCATTCTTGTGACCTCCCCCCTTTAGATATTTACATGCATTGATCAGATCCTCTCTAGGGCTGCTCTGCTACAGGCTCAACAGCCTCAGGGCTCTCAGCCTTTCCTCTTTACTGAGATGCTCCAGCCCCCTCAGCCTCTGCTGGTGTTGGGGGTGCAGGATGCAACCAGATGAGTACCTGAGGTGCATTTACAGGAGCAGAAGACAAGGCTGGGGAGGCTGCAGGCACAGCAAATGGCTGCAGCCCATGCACAGCCCCCAGCATTGCCTTGTTCTGTTCCAGCTCTGCCAGGCGTGTGCCCAAACACACCCAGGCGTGCCCCAAAGCTACAGGGGCACCTCCCCACGGCCATGAACCCTCTGTGGCCCCCGAGGAAGGGTGGCAGAGGAAGCTCTTTGCCAGGAGGAAGCTCCTGGCAGAGCAAGGCTGTGACTAAACAGCAGCATTTCGGGTTCAGCAGTTCGAGAGCACTCGAGCTGCATTGCTGGCAGGGGTGGGTGTGGTGGAGAGAAGAGGTCCTGTGACTCGGAGCTGGGCTGGGGCTCACATTTCTGGGACGAGGTCACTGGTGCTGAGCTCCGAGGCTGAGCTTGGCTCACAGCTTTTTCCCTTCTGCTGAGGAACCAACTTATCCATACCTCTGAGGTGCTTAGATAACCTCCAGCATGAGATGGCCGTGGATGGGCAATCCAGAGAGCTATTTCCAGTTCTCCTAGGGAAAACTTCAGTTCCAAGGATGCTTAAAAAAACTCCAGCAAACCTGGAGACAGCAGCCTAAGGTGGAGCAAGTTTGCATCCACCCAGCAGCTCCCCAGCGTGCCTGACCCACCATACTTGCATCATCTCAGGAAGGGTCCCTCAGCTTCACACCTCTTCTGTCTTCTGCTTCAGCTGGGATATTGTTCCCCACGCAGGACCCCGTGGCAGGCTGTGATATGCCCAAGAAGGAGCTGGGGATGGCTGGCTGCAACTCTGGCAGCTGTGACAGCATGGTCAGCACCGCTTCCAACCACTCGCAGTGTGTAAGTAACCCTGGGGTACGCAGCCTGGGCATGGCAGGGGCTCCACTCACCCTTCTTAGCAGATGAGGGAGGATTTGGGGGAAATCTCTGCTTGAATATACTTCCCATCAGTGCTGTGGAAGCACCTGGAGGCCTTGAGACATCACTGTGCTAAGGGCAGTGCAAGGACCAGAAGCATCCTGGGCTAGTGGGAGGTGTCCCTGCCCATGGCAGGGGGTTGGAACTGGCTGATCTTTAAGGCCATTCTATGATTCTATGGATTCCTGCTCCAAAGCACTCCCAGACTTTCCATCCTGCCACATGTGTGGCACCACTCAGGAGCCTTTACTCCTGCAAGTTCTCTTCTGGGAATTGACACCAAGAGCCCAGCCCAGGGGCTCCTGAGTTGCCTAAAGATGCAGCAGCAGATAGTGAAGGCACTGGGCAGGAGCAGCCCAGCTCAGTGAGAGAGGTGAGACCAGTTAGATAACTGAGTCAGACTGGCTCCAGCAAGGGTGGCTACACCTGGAGTAGACAACAGCCGTGCTCCTCCTGGCTGACAGGAGATTAATTTCCTAGTTAAGGCAGAGGTGAGCTGGGACCATGGGTGCAGAGGTGTCATTTTTCACTCTCTGCCCATTAGAGCTTGTTTGTCTCCCAACACTGATGCCAAGATTGATGGACTAATTACATCCTGTCTGCCTTGGGAACATAATTGATATGTTTGAGTGCCACGCTCAGTCCTGAACAGGTTTTCCAAACCCTCTGAGATTTCTTAGGGGTGGAAAACTGGTTGCAGTATCTCATGGTAAAAGGTCTGGCTAGATGCCTTCCTGCAAAACAACTCCACCTTGGGACAACTTCTCTTCCATGCTTGCTGATCTGATGCACATTCCACGTGTCCTCCATATTTCCTGATATGTTCCCCAGTAAAATGGGCACCTCCACAGCAATCAGAGCCCACAAGACTTGGCAAGACAGCCAGAAGTGGGACGTGGCCCTGCCCACAGCAGGGGAGTTGGAACTGGATGATCTCCAAAGTCCCTTCCAACCCAAATCGTTCCAAGAATCTAGGATTTCTTCCACTGGGCTGTTGACAGTTGGCATCCTCCTGCAGAAATCAGGATCACAGAAATCATTTCCTCCTATGAAAAGCTGCCATGGAATGACTTTGGTTGGAACAGCCCTCAAAGATCATGGAGTCCAACCATCAACCCAACACCACCATGGCCTCTAGGCTGCATCCCAAAATGCCATGGCCACAGGTTTCTAGAACACTGCCAGGGATGGGGATGCCACCACCTCCCCAGGCAGCCTGTGCCAATTCTCCTCTGGTCATGGGTTCACAGAACCCTAGAATGGCTTCAGTTGGAAGGGACTTTGAAGATCATCCAGTTCCAATCCCCCTACCACGAGGAGGGACACCTCCCACTAGATCAGGTTGCTTGAGGCCTCATCCATCTTGGTACTGAACACCTCCAGGGAGGGAGCATCCACAACCTCTCTGGGCAACCTGTTCCAGTGTCTTCCTCGCTGTAAAGAATTTCCTCCTAATCTCCAGCCTATATCTGCTCTCCTCAAGTTTCAACTGCTGAGGTATGAGTTGGGGGACAAGGAACAGGACCACCACCCACAGCTAAGCCTTAGTGAAGGTGCCTGCACCCATAGACTACCCACAGTCCTCATCTGCTCCAATTTCAAAGCCATCTGAAGAAGTGAAAGGTAGAGACCAAGTCTGCAAGTTAACAATAACACAGCTTCTGGTTGTGGAGTTACAGCAAAATGGCTTTAAGTAGATACAGCTATTTAAAAGAATTTCTCCTGTTTTCTATAGCTCCAAGTCTAGGTGACCTTCTTGTGACCTTTCAGTATCTAAAGGAGGCCTACAGGAAAGCTGGGGAGGGACTTTTTAGGCTATCAGGTAGTGATAAGATTGGGGGGAATGGCACAAAGCTCGAAATGGGTGGATTCAGACTGGGTGTTAGCAAGAAGTTCTTCAGCAGGAGGGTGGTGAGAGCCTGGAAGGCGTTGCCCAGGGAGATGGTGGAAGCCTCATCGCTGGATGTGTTTAAGGCCAGGCTGGATGAGGCTCTGGGCATCCTGATTTAGGGTAAGGTGTCCCTGCCCGTGGCAGGGGGCTTGGAACTACATGATCCTTGTGGTCCCTTCCAACTCTGAGTGATTCTATGATTTTGAGTACCAATTTTTCAACAGCCATTGGCCAAGTCTTGTGGCCAGGAGCTTTTGTGGACCTTCTCTTAACAGCCAAGACTATGCAGAACAGTAACAACCCTCTGTCTCCTTCCTGTGCTGTCTTTCAGAGTGATAACAGCTATGACTACTTGTCTGTGGAAGAGAAAGAGTGTTTGATGTTCTTAGAAGAAACCATTGGCTCCCTGGACACAGAAGCAGACAGTGGAGTCTCCACTGATGAGACTGACTACGTGGAGCCCTCCAAGCTGCCTGGGACGTGGCGTAAGAGAGACTCCAGTGCCCAGGGTAGGCTGGCAAAGCTGTGCTCCAGCCCTTGGTGGCAAAGGGACTTCCTTGGGGGGATTCATTGGCTTGGCAGGCAGAAAAGGAGCATTGCCCCAGTTTGATGCATGCGGTCAGCTTGGGTTTGTAGGCAGCAAGGTTAGGTAGGACACCAACTGCTCCTTGCCAGTTCTCAGGTGCAGGAGGTGCTAGAGATATCGAGTGAGGTGAGCAAAGGGTAGGGCAGAGCATCTGTGCTCCTGCTCCACACAGACTTACAGAGTCACAGAATTGTTTTGGTTGGAAAGGATCTCTAAAATCAAGTCCTACCATTGACCCAACACCACCATGGCAAATAAACCGCCATTGATCCAACACCACCATGGCAAATAAACCGCCATCGACCCAACACCACCATGGCCAATAAACCACCATTGACCCAACACCACCATGGCCAATAAACCGCCATTGACCCAACACCACCATGGCCAATAAACCACCATTGACCCAACACCACCATGGCCAATAAACCATGCCCTCAAGTGCCTTGGCCACATGCTCCTTGAACACATAGAATCATAGAATGGGAAGGTTGGAAGGGACCTCAAGGATCATCCAGTTCCAACCCCCTGCCATAAGCAGGGACACCTCCCACTAGTACAGGTCACTCAAGGCCTCATCCAATCTGGCCTTGAACACCTCCAGGGAGGGAGCAGCCACAACCTCCCTGGGCAACCCAGGATGGCAGGGGGTTGGAACTAGATGATCTTTGAGCTCCCTTCCAACCTTACCACTCTATGATTCTATGGTGACTCCACCACCTCCCTGGACAGCCTCTTCCCATCCCTGACCACTCTTACAGCAAAGAAATTTTTCCTGATATCCAACCTAAACCTCTCCTGGTGCAACTTGAGGCCATTTCCTCTCATTCCTGACACGGATTGAGGTTCCTCATTGACCATGTGCCTTGTCAGATCCAAAGTATCTGACTTTTTTCACTGTGACAGGACAGTGGGTGGACCAGGGTGAACTCTCTGGGTGCAAGTGCTCTGCTATGGCTGCACTGGCTCAGCAGGTATGGATCAGAATCAGAATTGATCAGGTTGAAAGAGACCTTCAAGATCATTGAGTTCAACCCCATCACCTAACACCTTCTAATTAACTTAACCATGGCACTAAGTACCTCATCCAGCCTCCTTTTAAACACCTCCAGGGATGGTGGTGCTCCACCACCTCTGAGGGCAGCCCTTTCCAATGGGCAGTCTCTCTTGGTTTGCAAACAGGAAGATGTCCTGGGTCCATCTGCAGAGCACTTCATGACTTCTTCTGTCTCTCTTCTTGCCTAGGTTTGGAAAATGGGGCTCCTCTTCCACCTGTAGGTCACAAACATGCAGCTGAGCAGAGAAGCAGTAAGAACATCTCTGTCTCCTCCAGCTCAGCACTTCCAAGCCCAGGTTATCACAGTCTTCCAAGGAGCACCACTGTAGCAAATGGAGCTTCTGACAGCCAAGCAACTGTGCACACAGTGGAGGACCCAGTGCCAGGAGAGAAATCTTCCCAGCTAGCCAAGGAGGACAGGCTTGACCAAGCCAACACAAGAAGCCAGATGAAGTCCCTGGGCACTTTGATTATCCAACCTCCAGATCCCTTCCAGGATGACATGGTGAGCCACGAGTGGTCACGTACCAGTCCCTCAGGTGCCAAGAGGGAAACAGCCACAGAGACCAAGAGTTGGACTGCATGGGGCCAAACAGAGAAACCCATGTTAGAAGGCAGTCCTCAGGACCACGATGCCAAGCGTGGGCCTCCAACAGCCCCCAAACCACGGAAACTGCCACCAAACATTGTCCTGAAAACCAGCAAAACCAGCTCAGTGCCCCTTGCTACAGAGGCCAGCCAGAAGGCCAAAGCAACTCCTCCGTCCTTGGTCAGCTCTCAGCCCAGCCCTGCTGGTGACACCGTTGCTGAAAAGCTGAATTCAGGGCACCTCGACCCCAAGGACAGGGAGAAAGCCCATCGGGAGGCCCTGCAGAAGCTTGGACTGTCACAGGACAGGAGGGAGCCCAGCACCCACCTCCAGCCCACCACACATCCCCAAGCCAGGGAGATGCCCTTCCCCAGCCCCGGGGAGCCAGAGGCAGGCTATGGGGCAGCAGAGAGGTCGGTGCCAGGGGTCCGGCAGATGACCTTCAAATCCAACACCCTGGAGCGCTCCGGCGTGGGGCTGAGCAGCTACATGGCCAGCACCAAGGAGCAGAACGTCAAGACCAGCAGCTCCTTGGGCAAGATGTCCTTCATCGAGCGGCTCGCCCCCAGCTTCCTGAGGAGCAGCCGGCCCCGGCCCGTGTCCCTGGGGGCAGGGAAGGACTTCGCCGCTCTAAAGGAGTGCGGGCAGGCGGAGCAGGACAAGAGCAGCAAGCGGCGATCTCACCCTCTGCAGAGCTTCCCCAGGCCGTCTCGCTCCTGCGTCAGCGTCAAGATCTCCCCCAAGGGCGCGACCGACGAGAACCGGCGAGAGGCGCTGAAGAAGCTTGGTCTGCTGAAGGAGTAGCTCAGGGGGCCGGGGGGGAGGGCTGCTGCCAACGGACCTGCTCCCACCCCACAGCCTTCGCCGGCCGGCCCCGGAGAGCGCAACCATCAGCGGCTTCTGCTGCCACCTCCTGCCCCGGCGTCTCGGGAGGGCAACTCCGAGAGCTGCTCGGAGCTCCGCGGCAGGCTGGGTACCAGCAGGCGTACGGACTACGGAGGGAGCGAGCGGGGAGGAGCTGCTCGGCGCTCAAAGGCGGGCGGCAGCATCTTCTCCTGGGAGCTCCTTCGCGCATCTGGGGATTCATCTCAAGAGGGAAGCCGCGGAACTGGGGCTTTGGCTTACTGTAAAAGGATGCTGTGGATAAAGCCTCTCCGGGAAGAACTGCAGGGCTCTGCTGCTCTTTTACTATTTGATGTTTGGTTGTTTTGGCTTGGTTTTCTGTTTTGGTTGTAGTTTTGTTTTATTTGTTTTTGTTATTTTTGGTTTTTATTTTTTGGGGTGTTTTTTTTTGTTGTTTTTAATTTTTTTTTTGGTTGTTGTTGTTTGTTTGGATTGTTTTTTGTTTGTTTTTTTTTCTTAGTTTGGTTTTTATTTTTGTTTGGTTTGTTTTGATTTTTGTTTTTTAGTTCGGTTTTTTAATTGTTTGGTTTGGTTTTATTTTTGGGTTTTAGGTTTTTTTTTGGTTTGTTTTTAATTGTTTGGTTTTTATTTTTCATTTTGAGTTTGTGTTTTGTTTTCTTTTTGGTTTTGTTTTGTTGTTTCTTAATTTGCTTTTTGTTTGGTTTGGTTTTTTTTTGTTTTTTTTATAATTTTATTTTAAATTTTGTTGTTTTGGGGTTTTTTGTTTTGTATTTTGTTGTTTTGGGGTTTTTTGTTTTGTATTTTGTTTGTTTTGGGGTTTTTTTTTTGTTTTTAATTTTTTTTCTTTTTGTTTTTGTTTTGTTGTTTCTTAATTTGTTTTTTGTTTGTTTTTTTGGTTTTTGTTTGATTTTAATTATTTTAATTGTTTTGTTTAGTTTTTTGTTTTTTTAAGTATTTTATTTTAAATTTTGTTGTTTTGGGTTTTTTGTTTTGTATTTTGTTTGTTTTGCTTTAATTTTTGGTTTTAAATTTTGTTTTTCGTTTTCTTTTTGTTTTTTGTTTTGTTTTGATTTTTGTTTTTTAGTTTGTTTTTATTTTGGGCTTTTTTGTTTAGTTTTTGTTTTTTTTGTTTGTTTGGGTTTGGTTTTGTTTTGTTTGTTTTTGGGTTTTTTGTTTTTTTTTTTATTTTCGGGTTTTAATTTTTTTGTTTTATTTTTTTTGTTTCGTTTTGATTTTGTTTTTTAGTTTGTTTTGAAATTGTTTTGTTTGTTTTGTTTTTATTTTCGGTTTTTAATTTTTTTGTTTTTTTGGTTTTTGTTTCATTTTGATTTTTGTTTTTTAGTTTGTTTTGAAATTGTTTGTTTTGTTTTTATTTTTGGTTTTTAATTTTTTTGTTTTCTTTTTGTTTTTTGTTTCATTTTGATTTGTGTTTTTAGTTTGTTTTGATTTTTTGTTTGTTTTTGGTTTTTTTTTTGTTTTGTTTTCTTTTTGTTTTTGTTTCATTTTGATTTTTGTTTTTTAGTTTGTTTTGAATTTTTTTGTTTTTATTTTTGGTTTTTAGTTTTTTTTTTTTTAAGTTTGTTTTTTAGTTTTTGGGTTTTTTTAAAAATACTGGTTTTATTTTGGGCTTTTTAGTTTTTTGGTTTGTTTTGATTTTTGCTTTTTTAGTTTGTTGTTTAGTTTTTGGGGTTTTTTAAAATTTTGTTTTTATTTGGGGCTTTTTTGTTTTGTTTTTGGTTTTTTTGTTTGTTTGGGTTTGGTTTTGTTTTGTTTGTTTGGGTTTGGTTTGGTTTTGTTTGTTTGGGTTTGGTTTGGTTTGGTTTGGTTTGGTTTGGGTTTTTGGTTTGTTTTTGTTAATTTTATCAAAGCTTCTGAGGCCTCAGCACTCACCTGCCTCATGCAACTGCCTACTAAAGGCCACCACTGCCACAAACTCTCAGACCAAAGGGCTCAGCAGTGCTCCCTCAGACATGGATGTGGGTACAGGAGCCACACAATGGCTGGGTGGCTGCACAGACCCACCCAGCCCACTGCCTCCTCACCAAGACTGCTCTCTCATCCTACCCCAACAACTTGGATACTCCACTTGGAAGGTGCACAACCACTCATGTTCACCATGGTGTGACAGTTCAGCATCCACAAACCAGGTGTGCTGGTGGCAGCAGCAGGAGTGCTGCCTGAAACAAGAGAGATGGGAGCTGGAGTCACCATTTCATTCCCTCTCAAACTCTTCCTGCGTCCTTTCAGACCCAGGTGATGCTGCCAACGTTTGTGCTGCACTTTCCCTGGCAAAGGTGGTTTGGGTCTGTCTGTAATAAACTTGTCTGTGAGCAGAAAATGCTGGTGAGGACAGATCTGGGTTGCAGTCAAAGCTCTGATAGAGCTAATTAATGAGTTTGAACCTTCAGCATGTCTTGAGGCTGACCCAGACAGCAACCAAACATTGCAAATGATAGAATGGTTTGGGTTGGAAGGGACCTTAAAGATCATCCAGTTCCCACCCCCTTGTTGTGGGGAGCATCTAAATGGTGAGGTTTGAACCAGAGACTTGGGATTCCTGCAACCCAGGGTCCACACAAGGTGGGATGAGGTAAAATCCAGCAGGATTAGTCAAACACTGGAAGAGGTGATTGAATCCCTATCCCTAGAGGTCTCTAAAAGCCTTGTAGGTGTGGTGCTGGGGGCCATGGTTTAGTCCCAGCCTTGGTAGAGTTGAGAGAATGGACTCGAGGATGAATGCTGGGATTGTTCAGCCTGGAGAAGAGAAGGCTCCAAGGAGACCTTAGAGCTGCTTTCCAGTAGCTGAAGGGGTCCTACAGGAAGGCTGCAGGAGGACTTTTCATCAGGATGTCTAAAGACAGGTTGAGGGGGAATGGTTTGAAGCTGTGGGAGAACAGGGTTAGAGTGGAGCTGAGGAAGAAGTTCTTCAGTACAAGGGTGGTGAGACTCTGGAATGGGCTGCTCAGGGAGGTTGTGGCTGCCTCCTCCCTGGGGGTGTTCAAAGCCAGGTTGGATATGGAAGTGTTGGAGCAGGTCCAGAGGAGGGCCACAAAGATGATCAGAGGGCTGCAGCAGCTCTCCTATGAGGACAGGCTGAGAGAGTTGGGGCTTTTCAGCCTGGAGAAGAGAAGGCTTCGAGGGGNGAACTGGCTGATCCTTGAGGTCCCTTCCAACCTTCCCATTCTATGATTCTATGGATGAGTTCTTAAGCAGCCAAGCCTAGCTGAGAGGTGTCCCTGCCCTTGGTGGGGGAGGTTGGAGCAGCTGATGTCTGAGGTCCTTTCCAACCTGAGCCATTCTGTGATCTTAAAGGTCTTGTCCAACCCAAACAATTACACAGATGCAAAAGTCTTCCACTGCACTGCCAAACTGGGATGGCTGAGATGGGACCTGGCACTGCTCCAGTCAACCTGCACCATCTCCTGGGGCTGTGGAACACCTTCCACAGCACTGTGTTAGCTGGGGAGCTGCACTGACAGCTTAGCTTGAAAGGATCCTTTTATTCCTTTCACTAAATAATAAATAAATAAATCATTCATACAGTGCTGGCCTTCAGTGTTGGACATCCAGAGAGCCTCTGCCCTTGCTCCTAACAGGCAATTTAATTTCAGAGCTTGCTTTAGCAAGAGGAGCTGACCCAGGGAGTTAATTGCACTAAACAATTTACTGCTGTTAATTAACTGCTTGCAGCATTAAGATTAAGTCAGACTCAACTGCTCTCATCACTGACCTTGCAGCACAATCAGCTTCTCAGGACAGTGCTGGGAATATTAAACAGGTTCATACTCACCAAACCCAGGGCCAAGCTCCTTGTTCCTCTCCCAACAGGCAGCAGCAGAGCTTTGGGTTGGCAGGAAAGGAGGAGAGGACATCCTGCTGCAAAAGCTGCACCACATCAGGTGATGGAACCAGAAAAAAGGGCCTCAAGGTGCACCAGGGGAGGTTCAGGCTGGATATGAGGAAAAAATTCTTTGCTGCAAGAGTGGTCAGGGATTGGAACAGGCTGCCCAGGGAGGTGGTGGAGTCCCCATCCCTGGAGAGGGGTTTAAGAAACCTGTGGGCATGGCACTTGGGGACAGGGTTTAGTGGCCATGGTGGTGTTGGGTTGTTGGTTGGATCTTCGAGGGCTTTTCCAACCTTGGTGCTCTGTTTTCACAAGCCCCCCTCCATGTAACCAAGGTGTGCACAAGGGGAGGGAATCCTGCTGACCATGTAAAGAATCCCAGGAATGCAAGAAAATGATGCCTGATTAGCTACACTCAGAAAAGCAGCTTGTTTGGAGTTAAGCAATTAACTAATTTAGGCTGGGGCTGGCCAGCAGTAACACAAAGCTGAACATTAAGGAGGAAACTAGAAGCAGCCACATGGGCTCAGTCTGACCAGCAACTCAGCAGAAACCATAGGTGCCATGGGTACCTTGGCTCCAGCAGGGATAAAGGAGACTGGAAAGTTACAAACTCTCCCAGCCTGAGCCCTGCTCCTCCTCCTGCACTGCCGTAGTCATGCGAGGGCTGTGCAGTGAGAGCAGGAAGCAGCATGGTGCTGGAGTCAGCAGTGGGTAAGGAGTGGTTGGAGGAGAGGAACACATGGATGCAGACACACCATTAAGCCACTGCACTCAGAGCTTCACCTTTTATCTTCCTCTCCTCTTTCGTTTATCCTGGGCTCCTACTGCCTGTAACCTCTATCACTTGTGGGTCCACAGCCTGGGGAGCTCAGCACTGGGTGGGAACTTCTCCTGCTGCCTGCCTGCACATCAGGCTGGTTGGAGCCTGGCAGGTGCCAGGGGCAGCCCCAGGTCTTCCCCTTTTTGTTTGCAGGGGGAGCAGGGAAGCAGCCTCAGCAGCCACTCTTAATGACAGACTTTGTCACCGTGAAGCAGCTTCGTTGCAGGCATCAGCAGGAGCCTTGGGGCTGGTGTCCCACAGCAGGTGGGGGAGGTGGGTTGGCTGCTGCTGGCCCAGCATGTCTGCAGCTGGAGAGCAAACCTGGGCTGTGAGAGCCCAAGTCCTGCTGGAGTCACTGTAGCTCTGTGAGAGAGCCCTGAGAGGTTTTAAAGCACATCCCAGCAGAGTTTGGGCCATGACTGGTAGGGGAGGCTCTGACCCTTCCCTGCTCAAGGGCAGATGGCAAGAAGGACCCTCTCCATCTGCTCTGCTATGAAAGAGGGATAGATCACCCCTGTTTAAAGGAATATTGGAGCTCTCTCTGCTGCCCAGAGAGCTGGTGGAGTTCCCATCCCTGGAGATGTTCAAGAAACCTGTGGCCATGGCACTTAGGGACATGGTTCAGTGGCCAGGGTGGTGTTGGGTTGATAGTTGGACCTGATGATCTTAGAGGGCTTTTAAACTATCAGCCCTTAGATTCAGCTCTGTTCAAGGCAATCTGCCTCCACCCAAAATATTTTGCTACCTCATTGCTCTTCAGATCATCTGGGGCTGTGCCTGGCCTAACTGGCTCCTCTCAGAGCTCATTCCACAGCAGTGGCTGCCTTTGATCTCTGCCTGCTGAGGCAGGATCCCTGCTAAAGCACAGCCTGAGTGGTCTGGGTTGGCCTGACCACTCTTTCAGCAGAGAAATCTTTCTTAATATCCAACCTAAACCTCCCCTGGTGCAGCTTGAGGCCATTCCTTCCTGTCCTAGCATGTCAGAGACCAACCCTGACCTGGCTCCAACCTCCTTTCAGGGAGCTGTAGAGAGCAATGAGGTCTCCCCTCAGCATCCTCTTCTCCAGACTAAACAGCCCCAGGTCCCTCAGCTGCAAATCACCAGCCCTGCTCTCCACACCCTTCACCAGGTTCCTTACCCTTCTCTGGCTGTGCTCCAGAGCACTTTTGCAGCTGTGGCCTGGGGACTGCTGAGTGTCTACCTGCTCAGAGATGCAGCACAAGCAAACCTGTGGAAGCAGCTCAGCCTGATGCTTGCACTCTCGAGCTACAAGGCAGAAGGTCCAACCTGCTCCAGGGGCAAACTCGAGAGCTCTGAAGAGGAGAAGCAGCTTTGTGGCTCGGGTTTGGGGGTAGATGTGAAAAGCAGAGGGGTGGTGGATGGAGCTGGGAACACACCTGGGGGGTGGGCAGAGGGCTCCTTGTTGTCTCCATCTCTTCTCAGAACCTTCCCCCTTCCTCTGGGACCTTCCTCTCTGTGGGAGAACAGCAGATCAGTGTCACCACCTCCAGGATGCACTGCAGGTGAGCGGCTGCGGCATCGACACGGGGTGGCACTGCGGGTCTGGGGACAGGGAGCGGGCAGCTGTGACACTGGGCATGGGAGGGGGAGGAGGGCGAAAAGGATGGGGAGGAGGATGTTAAGGGGGCTGAAAGGCTGCAAGGGTGATGCTGAGGAGCCATTGCCACCCTGAGAGCCCGGAGCTGCGCAGGAGGTTGCTACTGGGACCATGAACAAGTTGCTCACCTTGGATTCAGAGGGGTCAGACATCGCCTCCCCTCCCCCTCCCCCCGAACCACAAGGCAAAGAATCGATGAGGCCCAGGGGTGCTCCTGCACCTCTGTGCGCGGCTCCAGCTCACAGCTGCACCCAGGGGCAGTAGGGATGGGGACAAGGCACATCTGGGCCATGCTTACCCAGGGGAGGGAGCTGCAGGTTGCCCACTGCTGAGGGCCTATAAAGAGGTGGGAGGGAGAGAAGGAGCAGCGGAGGTGGGAGGAGAGAAGGAGCAGCGGAGGAGGGGAGAGAAAAGGAGCAGCGGAGGAGGGGAGAGAGAAGGAGCAGCGGAAGAGGGGGGAGAGAGAAGGAGCATTGTAGTGGGGGAGAGAAGGAGCAGCGGAGGAGGGGGGGAGAGAGA
>VWZE01022364.1:1258-56287 GCA_013396675.1 Eubucco bourcierii
CACCACTTGGCACTGGTCTCCAGGTGGACATTGTGCCCTTGATCACCATTCTCTGTGTGCAACCATCCAGCCAATTCCTTATCCAGTGAGTGATCCACCCATCAAGTCCATGTTTTTCCAGTTTGGTGACCAGGATGTCATGTGGCACAGAGTCAGATGCCTTACTCAGGTCCAGGTATGTTCCCCTTTTAGTATATCAGAGCATTGGAAGCTCCACAAAGTCCAAATAAACTCGACTTTGACCCAGAGTAGCATTGGAGGATGATCATGGCTTTGAAAATCCCCCGTCCTGACTTGAGAAGAGATGCTAAATTACCACTGTGGGGTAACCCTGATCACTGAGGGGTGACCTCAGGAGTGTTTATAAATATGTGAAGGGTAAGTGCCAAGAGAGATGGAGTCAGGCTCTGCTCAGTGACGCCCAATGCCAGGAGAAGGAGCAATAGGATGGACACAAGAAGTTTCATGTAAACATGAGGAGGAATTTTTTCACTGTGAGGGTGAGAGAACACTGGAATAGGCTGCCCAGGGTGGCTATGGAGTCTCCTTCTCTGGAGATATTCAAAACCTGTCTGATCTGCTCTAGGTCATCCTACTCTGGTAGACGGTTTGGACTGGATTATCTTTTGACGTCACTTCCAACCCCTAATATTCTCTGATTCTCTGATTCTGTGATACCTGTTTCTTCCACTGCAATGTGCAATATGCACAACAGTTCCTTGGGGATTGCTTGATTGTTTGGTTCCAGAAAGTCTGAAGAGACCTGTATGGTTCAACATAATTTTAATCTATTTTTATCTTATTAAGAAGAAATAGCCTCATTCTGCAGATAAACCAAATCTTTCAGAAAAATGTTTTTGCTACTGAGTGAATCTGGTAGGAGATATCTACGAGAGAGCTTTCCTCTTTATGCAAGGCAGTCAGACAATGTTTTTGCATGATGCATCTCAAAATAAAACTTATTGTATATTGCTGAACCAAACTGTATAAAAGAATAATGCTGATAATGCTGTGAAGGACTTGATTAATCTACAAGGCAATATTAATGTGGCTATCTGCCATCCTGAAAAACATCTGCAGTACAATCAAGGAGGTAAAATTTATGAAGACTAAGCCAGTCCTTACATTACATTCTGAATTTAGCTGGAATTTTTCTCTGCTGATTTGAATAGGCATGGGGATATGTCAACACACTGCAGAGTAATTCTGTTCAAGCCCATGGAACAGCATCATCCAGAGAAGCAAGAAAGCAGACCAAATCCAAATGACCTCTCTGAATGCCTACTGAGGTACATCTGACCATTTGCTAGTTTAAACTAGTGTTCTCCACAGCATCCAGGGAATTGTTTAAGGTAGTCACTCCAAAAGAGACATTCAGAGAACTTACATAGCAAATTAAGTTGCTAAGAATTCCCCCTGAGGTTAGTTTATGTCAGCTTCCAAAACCCAGTTTTGCCAATAATAGAACATAGAACATAGAACATAGAATGGTAAGGTTGGAAGGGACCTCAAGGATCATCTAGTTCCAACCCCCTGACATAGGCAGGGACACCTCCCACTAGCACAGGTTACTCAAGGCCTCATCCAATCTGGCCTTGAACACATCCAGGGAGGGAGCAGCCACAACCTCCCTGGGCAACCTGTTCCAGTGCCTCACCACCCTCACTGTAAACAACTTCCTCCTAACATCCAGTCTAAATCTCCCCTCTGCCAGTTTAAACCCATTGCCCCTTGTCCTGGCATTGCAGGACCTTGTAAATAATCCTTCCCCAGCCTTCCTGTAGGCCCCCTTCAGATACTGGAAGGCTACTATCAGGTCCCCTCGAAGCCTTCTCTTCTCCAGGCTGAAGAGCCCCAACTCTCTCAGCCTGTCCTCATAGGAGAGCTGCTCCAGCCCTCTGATCATCTTTGTGATGATCAAAGTGGCATCCTTTACATCATACTACAGTTATTAAAGGCAGTTTCTTAACCTCATTGTTGTACTGTGCTTTGGTTAACTTCTCTGGGATCTCACAACCTAAATGACACCTTCCACCTGAAAAAATAATGCTTGGATATTTGGTTCATCTTGATGGTCTGTAATTGTCCCTTCTTCCTACCCTCCTTGTAAAAACAAGTTGAGTAAAGGTGAGGAGTAATGAAGACCACTTCCCCCCCCCCCCCCCGGCCTTCATTCTGGAGTTTTCTTTACCTTTTCTTCTCACAGTATTTTAGGAATTGAAAGCTTATATTGATCTTATAGCTTGGACTGATTTTAAAAAACCTCTTTTCATCCTCTTTTTTCTTTATTTTGGTATTTGAGTGTCCTCATTAATTTGCAGTTGGTTACTATATATTTGCTAGACTTGTCATTCTACTTCAGGTTAATGGTTATAGTGCCTTCATCCTTGTGACAGGAAATTATTAGGATGATTTAAATTTTGTGTGTTCCCTATTTATGTCATTTGCAAGAAATCATTAAAGCATAAAAGTCTGGTTTAAGTGACTCCAAGCACTTCAAAATTCTTCACAAAGTTTAGTAGATTCAGAATAATCTTCCATTAGTCATCAAGGTCTGGGACTTTTAAACTCAAGCAGTTGCTTCAGATCTGTAAAGCCTTTGAATATGTGTCTCTGGCTTTCAACTCTTTGAGTTTGGCAAAAAAACGTTACTCTTGTAGTCTTTCTAAAGATTATACTTTTCAAGAAGTCTTCCCATTGCCTATCACATTTTGACATGAGAACCTGACATCTTAAAAAACAGAAAAAGTCTGAGATAAGACTCATGTAGAAGTAATAAATGATTTACAACCTGTTTGCAGGTTGCATTTGATTTGCAGATGAAGATCACTCTTACATACTTTTATGAAGCCAATGTTCTCTTCTAATGTATTTCTCTAAACAAATCATAAAAGAATATGATGTGGAAAGTAGTTATAAAATGTGTCATAAAGGTAAAAATTTCAAGTTTGTGTACATAAATGAGTTTTATGGGCAAATGAAATGTTGCCTTCCCCATAATTAGCCTGTCTTAGTAAACAACAAGGCTAAAAACTTTTGTAATTAGTTGGAATAAAATAAGTAATCAAAAGTCATGTAAATGTTAAGTTCTTATAATGTCCAAGGATTGGAATATTTCAGTACAGGATCATAGCAAAACCTAGAGGAACTTCTTTAATTTAAAGGTGAGGAAGCAGTGGAACAGACTGCCCAGAGAGGTGGTGGAGCTTTCATCTCTGGAGATGTTCAAACCCAACCTTGACATGTTCCTGCATGACTTTCTCTGGCCAATCCTGCCTTGGCAGGGTGTTGGACTGGATGATCTCCAAAGGTCTCTTCCAACGGCAACCATCCTGTGATTCCGTGTGATAGGAATCCAGAGCTGGGAGACTGTCAGATAATGTAGTTTCCTACTAACTGGCCTACAGTCTGCTATCAAACCACGGAAAGCTGTAACTTCTGTAGCTGCTGTACAGAAGTTTTGAGTTTTTCTACTGAGTGAGCCAGAACACACTTCTCTGTAAAGCTTCAGATTCCTGCTGGCAAGGCACCTGCTAGTTCCACAACTGACAAATGTTTGTTATGCATAAGGCAACAAAACAGCAGAAGAGAAGGTTCTATTAAAAGGGCACTATATTGAATCACACTCCAGCATGGGCCATGTGGAAGACATTGTACTATGTCCAGGAACTGAAAATGTCAGTCTACTCACTTGAATCAATTCAAGGAATCAGTTAAGTAAGTAATATTAGCACAAATCAACATGAATATTAACTGGAAATGCTCTATAAATATAAATTGAAAGTACTAATTTAACAGTTTAATGACTTCACCTGCAACAGTCAAGACAACAGGTGTATTCTGTGGCAGCTCTAAGGATACACTTGCCCTCAAAACAACAGACTCAGCCTCCTAGGGAAGATCTGATAATTTCTTTTGCACTGAGTCTCCTCATACTGGTGGTGGTGACAGCAGCAGAAGCAGAGGAAAGATGCTGACTTATTCAAAACAGGGACAAGAATTTCCTTGAACTCACTTGAGATAAGATGATAATGATGACCCATATTATTCACAAGTAGGAGCCTAACTGTTAAAACTGTAAGACTCTTTGTAATATTGTAAACAAGACAAGAAGAACTGAATTAAAGCAGCAGCAGTTAACTTAAAGGTGAAGTCTGTAATGCTAAAGAATTTTCTTTCATATGGAATATGAAATTATTCAAGCTCTGACCCCTCTAAGAACTTAAGTACAAATATGATTTTAGATCACAAATTATCACAGAATCACAGAATGTTAGGGGCTGGAATGGACCCTGAAAGATCATGTAGTCCAACCACACTGTCAGAGCAGGATCACCTATACCACATCACACAGGAACACATCCAGGTAAGTCTGGAGTATTTCCAGAGGGAGACTCCACAGCCCCCCTGGGCAGCCTGTTCTGTGTTCCCTCACCCTCACAGCGAAAAAAAGATTCTTCACATTTCCATGGAACTTCCTCAACTTCCACCCATTGCCCTTTGTCCTGTCATTGGGCACCGCTGAGCAGAGCCTGACTCCATCCTCTTGGCACTCACCATTTACATATTCATAAACATTGATGAAGTCACCTCTCAGTCTCCTCCTCTCCAAGCTACAGAGCCGAAACTCCTTCAGTCTTTCCTTGTAAGGAAGATGTTCCATTCCTTCATTTTTGTGGCCCTTCACTGGACTCTTTCAAACAGCTCCCTGGGGTCCTTCTTGAACTGACAGGCCCAGATCTGGTCATAATGTTCCAGACATGGTCTCACCAGGGCACAATAGACAGGGAGGAGAACTTCTCTCAGCCTACTAACCACAGCCCTTCTAAACATCTCAGAATGGTATTGGCCTTCTTGGCCACCAGAGCACATCACTGGCTCATGGTACACCATCCATCCACTAGGATTGCCAGGTTCTTTTCCCCTCCAGTGCTCTCCAACAGGTTAGTCCCCAACCTATAGTGATCTATAGGATTGTTCTTTCCCAGGTAAATATAATATCATTCTTGTGGCTCTAATGTTTTGAAAGTAACAAGTGCAATGTTTGAAGGCTTGTTCTGGCTGACATGGCTGTTCTATTGGTATATGAACCACACTTTTATCAGCACTCTCCTGGGAATTCCCAGGACTTCCCTAGATGAAATACGTAACCCGGTGTTTTCCACACCAGTTAGCAATGAATTAGAGAAAATAACAACCAGCACAAAACAATACCATTTACTCTTCAGTAAATGACACAGGCATTCATGAGAAGTCACAGGGAGCAAACACAGATAGAAGCTTTCCCAAATGATTAGTTCTAGGAAGATTACATTTTCAGTTTTGGAAAAATGCAATTAATTGTTTTCTTTCCTTTCCTTTTGTAAAGGTTCATATATAAATCCTTCTAGAAGACTCAGAAAATGTCAGGAAGTTCCCATGAGCTGGCTTCTAAGTCCTGAATTCTGTTTTGAGTTCTCTTTACTCCTTTGTCTTATCTGTATGTGATCTGAATCTAGTTACACTATTACTACGGGGGAAGGTCAAGAAGCAGGTCATCTTGAGTGCCACTATGCAGCATGTGCAGAGCAACAAGATGATTCAGCCCAGCTGGCATGGGTTCATGAAGGGCAGGTCCTGCTTAGCAAACCTGCTCTCCTTCTACAACAAGGTGACCTGCTTAATGCATGAAGGAAAGGCTGTGGATGTCGTTTGTCTGGACTTTATTACTTTTTTGTTCTTCTTTATCCTAAAAGCACAGAAATTTCCCTCTGGTTATAAAAGGAACACGTGAAATGTTATAGAATCACTAAATATGATGATGAGGGATGTGCAAACAAACTGCTTTAAATTGTCAGATACACAACTTGTTTGGAGTGAAAATGATAAACAGAACCAGTTTAAAGTGAGAGCACCCTCAAAGGGCCCCGAAGCTGCAGTGATTAACATCAGAAAATTCTCCCACCTAAGTATTTGCCACGATACAAATTTATCTTGCAGCGATTGGCATATCTATACTAAAGTCTCACCATATTTGACCTAGAGCTTCTAAATACCATTCTCCACCCACATGCATTAAAAAATACATCAGTAGCCAAGATACTTAATGCACTATCTAAATACCATTAATCATTCCCTATTTTACTCTCTGCTACTTCCAGCCTTAACTCCCAAACTTATCTTATCTGTGTGAGAAACTAAAGTTGAGGTAACAGAGCATCTCTGCTGTGCCCATGCCTGAGATGTGAGGCTGTCTCTCATTGTCCTGCCTGTATTTTCTTTTCACATTCTTATGTTACCCAAGAGACTCTGCTACAAACTTCATCTTTCTCCCTGCCCCGTATTTCACCTTTCTTCTCTCTGACTTTCAATGCCTCATCTTTCTTTGCCCTCCACAGTACCATTATTTATTTTATCTTTGTAGCAGAGGAGAATCTGCGCTGTCTGCATTGCCAGCTTGTTGCTGGCTCAGACAGGGACAGGGGATGTGATAAGAAAAAATACACTGCAAGAAGATGGGGAATGTGCTCTTCACCTTTTCTGCCTGCTGGACATACTTCATGCCACAACTCATGTTAAAGTAAGTAATACATCTGTAGCCTTCAAGATCCTAAACTTGTGAGTTAAGGAAATTATACTCTGTATTGCTACATCTCATCCATTCAAGGACTGTTCAAGCCTGTGCCAGTCTGTACAATAATCAAATTTCTGTGTAGACCTATGGCAATCTTGGATTGGAGCTCTTTTCTTTTAGAGAACCACTAGGAAGGAGAATGATCACCAAGAGAAAATCTGGAGAACATCAAGTATGATCTTGGAGGTCTCTTCCAACCTGGTTAATTCTATGATTCTAAGTGTGAATTCTACTGAACCAGCTGGACTGCATGCCCTATTCATCTCTAGAGGTTTCTTGAAGCAGCAACACAAAACACCATACCAACAGAGGAGCAGCAGAAAATTCCAGCAATAATATGGACATGGTAAAAAATTATATTTGGCATATCAATACTTCTTCTCATCTCCCTCAACTTTACTAAAATTATGACCAGCAATACTTGTTGGAATGCAGAGAAGGTTTTTCCCAAAGCCATTACATGGATGCCTATGAAAAATGGTAGTTTTTACAAAGTGACATTCAAAGGAAAAAAAAAACATTTTGATGAAAAGCTTTTTAGCTAGTTTTGTGGCAGGACACACACTTTATGTGGAGAGGATGGTGTCACAGAAGATAACCCCGTGGAAGCTGGAACAATTAATGTTTCATAAACATCCATAAGAGTAACTCACATGTGAACCTCTTCAGATCTATTAGGAAGACCGGATCCTATCTCTCAGTAATTCAGTGACAGAATTAGTGTCATTTTTACACTGGATATTAGGAAAAAAATTTTTCCTAATGGAATGGGATGCCCAGGGAGGTGACTGAGTCACCAACCCTGGATGTGTTTAAAAGTCGTAGGGATGTGGTGTTTGTGGATATGCTTTAGGGTGCACCTTGTACAGCAGGGTTCTTGGTTGGACTTGGTGATCCTGAGGGTCTTTTCCAACCTGAATGTTTCTGTGATTCTGCGATGGTAGCAACCTGGACTCCCAAGCTTGTGAGAATGCAGCTGTGATAACATTTTCAGTGTAGATTATTTGAGTGGTGTTTTCTTTACATTAATGGCTGCATCAGTATTATGCATCCATCACCAATAGCCTGTATCATCAGACTCTTCAAAATGATCACCACACATATACTGATATACAGTCTTTCAAATCTAGGCAACTTTTAAACACTTTAGAATGTATTTCTTAAGAATAGATTCTAAAACAGATTTTATCATAATCAAAAGCAATTTTTTTTTCCCCTGTGAATAAGTGTCCTGGTCTTTCAATTAGAGCTATGAAGCAGTTAACACTCTGCCAGTGTATTCTCAAATACAGCATGCTTTCAATTCCTGGCATAGTTCCAGGACAAATAAGGTAATTTTGTTCAGTGTCTAGCTTTTACACAAATGGACAATTTCCTAGAATCAGTTGATAATGGCATTGCAAGTTGCAGTTGAATCTCTCAGACAAATTATGTTGTGTATAGATTGTATTCCTTCCCACTACTTTAAATGTCTGAAGGGAACATTTATTACTACTAAATATTTTTGTAATAGAGTCGCATCTCAGTGTGTCAAGTGTTTACTAAGAAGGAATCACATAAATAACTATAAATGTTCATTTTACTTCTACTGCTTTCTCTTACCACCAAACTTTGTAGACTATTTTCCTTTGGTTTGACTTAGGTTATATTATCTAGGAGAGGACATAAAAGTAGTTATTAAATTGCCCCTAGATGAATCAGAGCTTGTAAAAGGCATAAGTTCTGGGCCACTTAATTTAATAAAGATGTTGAGATGCTCAAACATATCCAGAGAAGGGCAGCAAGGCTGCTGAGGGGTGTGGAGCACAGCCACATGAGAAGTGGCTGAGGGAGCTGGGGTTGTTTAGCCTGGAGGAGGCTCAGGGGAGACCTTATTGCTCTCTACAACTACCTGAAAGGAGGCTGTAGCCAGGTGGGAGTTGGCCTCTTCTCCCAGGCAACCAGTGACAGAAAGAGAGGACACAGTCTCGAGCTGCATCAGGGGAGGTTTAGGCTGGATGTCAGGGAGAAGTTCTTTGCAGAAAGAGTGATTGGCCTTTGGAATGGGCTGCCCAGGGAGGTGGTGGAGTCACCATCCCTGAAAGTCTTTAAAAAGAGACTGGATGTGGTGCTTAGTGCCATGGGTTAGTTGATCAGATGATGTAGGGTAATAGGTTGGACTTGATGATCTCAAAGGTCTTTTCCAAACTGGTTAATTCTGTGATTAAAGCAGTAACACTGTAGAAGTGCAAAAATATATTGTCTCTTTCAGGACTGGGAAGTCCGAGGTTACAACATTTCAGAAGGCAGATATCACACGAGGAAGCTCAGCTTGTACTGTTTTTTTGTTTTCTGACAGTGACAGAATTAAAGGAGCCTGTGACTTTATGCTCCAATGATTTTAATCCTTCAGATTAAATGAGAGATCACTGTCTGACACTCTAGTTAAATTGTTTCAAACAGATTTTATTGTGATTTGGATGTGTGGAAAGTCTGAATAATGTGACGTAATGGGGAGAGGCAGGAGCTTTCACCATGTTTTTTGATACCTTCCTTTCACAAGGTTCTGAGCACGCAAAGGCCTATCATGCCTCCAAATGTCCATTTCCTTCAACGCCTTAAAGTCTGAACATGTTGGGATGACGCTGTGTTAACATCTCTGCAAAGGAATCATTGAACTGACTCCCAAAGACACTGATTACCATCAGTCAGGTCAGCAAGGCTGCAAACTAGGAGGCAATGGGAAAAGAAAGACAATGTGCTGCTTCTTCTGGTGACTTTTAGCTGTATAGGTTGCTTTGCGACGCTGCTTTGAATGTCACAATCGACCTCCATCATGGAAAGAAGTACAGCGTGACAGGGATGGTCAGACACAACTTCCTATGTGTGCAAATACTAGAATCTGGATCTGGTTTCAGTTAATAAGCAAAGGAAAACATGGGGTATAACATTAAAGTTCTATGTTTCCTAGTTACTTTTAGACATTTCCAGACAATGAATTGGGATTTTGCAAACTGAAATCTGAAGGCTAATCCTGCAGGTCTGTTTCTTACGATAGGTTTCTTCATTTCATGTTTTTCAGAGTGGGACTTTTTCCTCGGATTTACGTGCTCCTTGATCTTGTACCACAGTTGTCTCAAAATCCCGGATTCAGACCTGTAATCTGTTTTGAACTCTTCAAGGAGTTAGTCAATAGGGGCCTCCAGGAAACTGTATCAGCACAGGCTGCTGGATGAAGAGACTGAGAGCAACCCTGCAGAGAAGGATTTAGGTGTGCTGGTGAATGAAAGGCTGGACATGAGCCAGCAATTGGAACTCACAACTGAGAAGACCAATTGTATCTTGGACTGCATCAAATACAGCATGGTCAGCAGTTTGTGGGAGGTGATTCTCTCTCTGTTCCGCTCTGATGAGATTCCACCTATAGTATTGTGACCAGCTCTGTAGTCTTCAACACAGGAAAGACCTGAATCTGTTGGAGCGGGTTCATAGTTGGGCCACAAAAAAACAAAAAAAACAAAAAAAAAAAAACAAAACAAAAAAAAAACCAAAAAAACCCAACAACAACATCAACAAAAGAAAACCCAACACACAAAAAAACCCCAACAAACCCCCCCCCAAAAAAAACCCCAAAACAACAACAACAACAAAAGAAAACCCAACACACACAAAAAAAACAACAAAAAAACCCCAAACCAAACCAACCAACCAACCAACCAAACAAACAAACAAAAAAACAATCCAAAAACCCAACAGAGTGATGAAACACTTTTTCTGTGAGGAAAGGCTAGGAGGGTTGGGGTGGTTCAGCCTGGAGGAGAGGCCCACTGCCAGTGACTCTCTAGGAAATCTGGAGATTTTGATTGTACTTTCAGAAACGTGGTTTAGCCTTACATACTGTCTGAATGACATCTGTTGTCCTAGAGTAAATCCTGAAACCTTTAGAGCACTAGGTTTAGTGGGTTGCTTGTAAATTTTGCTGGAGTTAGCCCAGCGTGGTCGTAAAATAACGAAGGCCCAGATGGGGTCTCTCTTGGAGCCAAACAAGCACTTACCAAGCAGACCCTTTGCCTCGGGTAGGAGCAGGCTCGGGGGTGTGTAGACTGACGCTAACACAGACTTCCACTCACTCTGCATGGTTACAGCAACATCTTCGTTCTCTATTAAACTTTAAATTGCTGCTTAAGTGGGCTCTCCGGGTACTGTTTCAGATCGAGCAGCAATCCCTGCCGTCCCTTGTCACTTCCCCTCCCCGCTGGGCTCCGCGGAGGCAGGGACAGCGACGAATCCCGTTCCTTTCTTAGCTATCACTTTTTGGGCGGAGCGACACCGGCGCTTCTCCGGAGCGTTCTCCTCCCTGGAAGCGGCCGGACGAGCGCGCAGGGGGCGCGGACGGGGCGGTGGCACTAGGGGAAAGACGAGGGCTGGCGTCAGGCGCTGGGCAGCCACTGGCACAGGAGCTCCCTACTCGCCTCGCCTCCCGCCGCGGGGCATAAAGGCACCTGAGCCGGAGCTCCGCGCTGCCGGAGCGGGGAGGCGACGGGAAGCGGCGACGGTGGAGAGGGCGTGCGGGGGTCGAGCCGGGCCCCGCCGCGCAGCCCTCTCCATGCGCCTCGCTGGCGGAGCCGGCTCCCCCCGGGCGGCGGCCTCGCCCGGGAACGGCAGCCGGTGGCGGCTGACGGAACCCGACGGCAGCAGCCCCAGCCCCGAGGCGTGGTCGGGGTCACCTAACGGCAGCCTGGGCGGCTGGGACCCCTTCGGGCGCGACGAGGAGTTGGCGAAGCTGGAAATCGCCGTGCTGGCCGTCACTTTCGCCGTAGCGGTGGTGGGCAACGGCAGCGTGCTGCTGGCTCTGCGGCGCACGCCGCGCAAGGCGTCCCGCATGCACCTCTTCATCCGCCACCTCAGCCTGGCCGACCTGGTGGTGGCCTTCTTCCAGGTGCTGCCCCAGCTCTGCTGGGAAGTGACCCACCGCTTCCATGGCCCCGACGGGCTCTGCCGCGTCGTTAAGCACCTGCAGGTCTTTGGCATGTTCGCCTCGGCGTACATGCTGGTGGCCATGACCGCCGATCGCTACATCGCCGTTTGTCACCCACTGAAGACTCTGCAACAGCCCACCAAACGCTCCTATGGGATGATAGCGGCGGCCTGGGCGCTCAGCCTGCTGCTTAGCACCCCGCAGTACTTCATCTTCTCCCTCAGCGAGGTGGAGCGAGGCTCACAAGTCTACGACTGTTGGGCGCACTTCATTATGCCCTGGGGGCCCCGCGCTTACATCACTTGGATCACCGGCGGCATCTTCGTCGCGCCCGTCCTCATCCTCGTCACCTGCTACAGCTTCATCTGCTACCACATCTGGCGCAACGTCAGGGGCAAGACGCGCCCGGGGGAGGCAGGCGGCGGGCGGCGGGAGGGAGGCGGCGGCGGCCCGCAGCATGGACTGCTTCTTGCCCCCTGTGTTGTCAGCAGCGTCAAGACCATCTCCCGAGCCAAGATCCGCACCGTCAAGATGACCTTCGTCATCGTTTCGGCTTACGTCGTCTGCTGGGCGCCCTTCTTCACCATCCAGATGTGGTCTGTCTGGGACCACCGCTTCTCCTGGGTCGGTAGGTGCCAGGGAGAGATCTCCGCTGCTTGCCCCATGGCCGCACAGGCCCGCCTTGGGCTCCTTTGGTGGCGCAGCCTGCTCTCCCGGGGCGAGGTGCACTCTCGTGTGGAAGATGGGATGCGGGAGCCGAGAGCGTGACCGAGGTGATCCCTCACCGAACGGGCGCTTTTCCCCCCGGTACATAGCAGCTGAACGTCCTTTGCCCCGCAGGCGCCGGTGTGCGGCGCGGTGAGCAAGCCCTCGGGACCGCCCCGCCGGCACAGTCCACGCTCCCGGCCGGACGGGGCGGCCCCGAGCAGCAGCGGTGCGGGACAGTGGAGCTCAGCTCGGACTGTCCCGGGAGCAGCCGGAGCGAAGCGGCTGCTGGTGGCCTCTGGGTTCCTCGGGAAGCAGCAGCAGCCGCCGCGTTCTCTGCCAAAGCAAAATTAGCGAATGAGAACCGAAATGTTTGCTTCGGTAATTTTAACCAGCAACACTTTCTTCCGTTTGAAGTTGCCGATTAGTAAGATTTTAGACACGGTCCGTGTTATTTTTAAGCATACACACGTATATGTCAAGAGTATTATACCTGCAGGGAACTTCCTAAGCCTTCTCTCCTGTACGTCCTCTGCAGCCTAATGAAGGAACTGAGCGCACTCTCAAGCCCCTACCTTTCTTAATACAGCTACCTATGAGTAGCTCCATTAGTCAGCCACCAGTTCTCTATGAGTAGCTCCATTAGTCAGCCACCAGTTCTCATGAAGCAGTGGCAATGTAGTGTTTTGAAGATAGCTGTCTCACTGTCAAACCTGGCTAAAAAGAACTGGTGAGTTTATAAATTATTACACAGGGAATGGCAGGCAAGATAGAATCATCTGCCATTTCTTCATGTGAAGGCAGCAAGCAAAATTTTGGAATTTGGGGTTGGGGTTTTGTTTTGTTTGTTTCTTGGGGGGTTTTTGTGTCTGTGTTTTGGTTGTTTGGGGATTTGGTTTTGTTTCTTTGTTTTTTAGTATCTTCAAAATACCACTTACAGTATAATGAAAGCAGTAATTGCCCCTAATATGGAAATGAAAACAAGCCTAAAATGCAGGTCTCAACAGATAAATAAATGCTTGAAGTACACAGATACATTTGTTTTCCCTTTACTATAAAAGAAATGGAAACTTAACAGACAGGTATTTGGTGGGTTTGTTTGAGGAGATTCTTTAAATCTACAGAACTGCATAACACAGCAGTTACACTTCCTTGGAGATTTGATAATTACAAAGAAAGATCACTAATAATCGATTAGACTAAATATATGTGTTTAGAATATTTTATAATTTAACTAGTGTCAAAGATAAAACATCATAACTGGTTTATGGCATAGGGCTAACTTCTGGTTTTCCCTGAAGTAAAATTTCTTCAACCTCTGAAATTCACATGTGATTCACAAGCTAGTAGTTACTTGAGCATTCAAAACTTTCCAGACTGCAAATGTAAAGAACAAAATTCAGTATTATTGAAGGCAGTGGGAAATCAGTAGGAATTTTGCCACTACCACCTCAGGGTAACTAATTTTTAAAACATAAGTCTGAATACAAATTGTTCAGTATTTAAAGCATAAGCTTATCAACACATAGATAAACGTTAGTGGAAATGGAACTGAAGTATTATTTTGGATTAATTGCCCCATAATCACAGGTTTTGGAAGTTTGTTCAGACAAACTCCGTTGATTTCAGTGGCAGCCTTACATAAGTAAAAACTTGATTATGTCCTCATTACTCATTTCAAATCCTACTGCTTGACTTTAGACCTGTGGTTATTCATGAAAATAAATATAACAGTTAATGAATTGACTGAATAGTGCAAATGTTCTTTTGATGATTAAACTGCTTTCTCCTCCCCCCCTCCCCAGATTCTGAGAACACTGCGACTACTGTCACAGCTCTGTTGGCCAGTCTGAACAGTTGCTGCAACCCCTGGATCTACATGTTCTTCAGTGGGCACCTCCTGCAAGACTGCATACAGAGCTTTCTTTGCTGCCAAAAAATAAGGCAGACACTGAGTAAAGAAGATTCAAACAGCAACAGCAGGCGACAGACTTCTTTCACCAATCACAGAAGCCCAACCCACAGCCTGAACACCTGGAGAGAGTCACCCCACTCCAAATCAACCAGCTTCATCCCTATTCCAACCTGAGATAAGCCCAGGGCAGGCAGGGCTTTCTGCCCAAAACCAGCCGCTTGTGAAGGTTAAGGCACAGAACTTTATGCTGGTCACAGGCACCAGGCATGGTAACAGGAAATGATTAAGTCCTCCGTAACACACAATGTGCCACATTGCTCATAATAAAGTATTCTACAGTGTGTAAATTATTTTCTGAAAGGTATTAAGACTTGGGCCACTGATCAGGAAGGTGTGACAACAATAAAGCAATTATTTTTCTAAGTAGAATTTATTTTAAGTTTCTTCATTTCTAAAATACTACATGGACTGCTTGCTGTTTATAGCTGTGAAAGGAGTTGAGTTTGCCTATGTTGGGGTAACTCCACTCTCTAGTGTTAATGCCTAAAACTTCCCATGACTGCAATGAATTCACAGGAAAAGAAGATTATATGAGCAAGATCACAAAATAAAAAGACACAGTTAGATAGGCTCTGAGTTATTGGGAATTTTAATTGATGATGTTGCTTTATCTTGAAAAAGTTTAGCAGTTCTCAGCTACTGAAATGTAGCAGCCCACATGAAGGCAAATCCTTCAGTGCTATCGATGTTTGTATGTGTATTGTGAGGTTTCACTTTCAGGGTAACATATCCTCTTTCCTTCATGTTCATGGAAGTTATACAGTTTATTATTTTTTTAAATTTTTTTTTCTTTTTGTATTGTCACACCTACCTTGGGTTTTTTTAACTAATTGAAAAATAATCTATTGTTAAATAATGATGCTAAGCTATGACTAGCGCAGCACTGTTTCCAACACATACTAAGAAAATTTGTGGTTACCAGAACTACTTGCTTTATGGATGAGAATTGCTTCTTTTTGTATTTTTTCCCCTTCATTAAGACAGATAAGTTCAAGCCACATTTGATTCTCAAGCAAATAGCCCCAAAATTTTGGAAGAAAGTGGCTGTTTGGCAAGAGCTGAAGAATCAGTATGTTCCAAGATACAGATCTGAAACTCAGATTTACAATTCTTCTGGGAACATACAAAGACTGTCAATGTTGTTGGCTTGTTTCTTTTTTTGACAAATCATGACAATATAGTCCTGAAAACTCACAGTAAACTGCAGTAAAAAGTTATCAGAAGACATTTACTAAAGTATTCAAGTTGTGCTGGTTTTCACTACAGTACATACCATACCAAGTCAAATGTAGTTCTTGCAGCCTGTAAACAGTCCCTTTACATCTTTCCATGGAATCTGTTTTTTACCTGGAGATTGGATTTTGAAGTTCCTTGAATGAGTTTTGCTGTGATTTTAAAGTCCTGAGGACCTCTTTGAGAAGTAAAGCCACCTGTTTGGTCCATCTTCCTGATCTCTCTGGCTCATGAAATCCAGGTATTCCCTTTATACACGAGCATGATGTCCCAGCTAGCACACGTGCATGGCTGCGTAATGTGTATGCTTATGTTTGCAAGGAGGAATTTCAGCAGCAGCTTTCTCTCTTTCCCACCAAACCTAGACAAAATTGCTTTTCTCATTGCTTAAGGAGAAAAAAAGATGGTTTTCACCAAGGATATTGCTGGCCCTGTGCTTGTTACAATAATGATAGCAGGAATTAGCAGGGTTAGATGGAGGATATAATCATATTCTATGTGTTGTCCACTCCAGAAGCTCACAGACATACTCCCAAAGAACAGGGAAGATTATAGCTTAAAAAATATTTAGATCTTCTTGGCATTGAAGAAAATCCAGTCTAATCATAGAATAACAGAATGGGTAGGGTTGGAAGGGACCTCTGACAGTCATCTAGTGTAGACATACCTGCAGTAAGCAGAGGCATCCTCAACTAAATCAGGTTGCTCAGAGCCCTATTGAGCCTCACCTTCAGTATCTCCAGAGATGGGGCCTCAATCACCTCCCTGGGCAATCTGTTCCAGTGTTCCACTACCCTCACAGTAAAGAACTTGTTCCTAACATCTAGTCTAGACTTGCTCTTCTCTAGTTTGAAGGTTTTTCAAAATGTTTTTCAAAATTATTGAACGTTATCCAAAACACTAAAACCCAAAAGGACACTACAGTGGAATGGCTTCTATTTAATAGACTGTCTTTTTTATGCACACAGGTGTGTCTGCAGCTCTCACCAGTTCTGAGTAAAAGTTTGTGAACCCAAAGTTATGTTTTAGCCTGAAAAAAATGCATGCAGTGGCATTGAGTGTGTGTTTTTTGTGCACATAACATGTACTGCATATGTTTTACAACTAAGTACTTCACAGTTACTGAAATTGCAAATGTTTCAAGTTACGTACACTATCCTTTGCCTTGTTTTCTACTTGTGCTACTAGTTTCTTTGTACATAAACCATATACATTAAAAAGCAATTGACCGTTCATGGTTGCAACACTGAATTGTTTTTCTATTACATCTTATATTGAAATGGAGCAGGCGACAAGAAAATAACATGCGAAATGTTGATAATAAAACTAAACTGGGAAATGACCAAGCCATATATAAACAGGCTCAAAACTATAGCTTTCGGTTTCTTCTAACTGGGTTACAAAATCTAGGTTTATACTTGGGGTGTGTCAGAATTACAGAATTGTCAGGGTTGGAAGTGACCTCAAGGACCATCTAGTTCCAATCTCCTTGCCGTAGGCAGGGACATCTTCCGTTAAATTGGGTTGCCCAGGCCCACATCCAGCCCAGCCTTAAAAGTATGCAGGCATGGGGCTGTTAGCATAAATGTCCCCTGTGAGTTTCTGTAATTGTACTGACAGCGCCACTTAGCAGTATTTGGATTCCAGGCATTTTTTTTCCCTTTTTTTAATACTGAGGATTTGGTGTTTTTTCACATAACTGTAAGAAGGTAAGACAGAACTCATGTTTTTCAGTTGTTCATCTGTGGAGATGGATTTTTTAACACCTGTTTTGGGTGGATTTGCATGAGGGTACACTAATGAAAACAGAAGCAAAGAAGGAATCGTGAAACTATTGCACATTTAAGACATGGAAACATTCCAATAAATCTGTACTGATGAGAAGTATTTTATCTCTTTCGCTTGACTAGATATTGCAAGGCCAGAAACACTTTTGCTGATACTCCATCTATTTTTGCAAAATACAGGATTTCTTAATTAGTTTTAATGAGTTGTTTCCAGTAAAAGCTTTAAGAAGTGAACAAAATTTAAATATTTTTCTATTTGACATAGTACCTGAAGGACACATGCAAAGAAGGAACCTGAAATCTGTTTGCCAATATATGATGCTAGCATTGTTAAAAGGTCTAACAAAGCAGTTACTCATTTTCTAAATGGATCCCTTTGATATTTTTTTGTTTAATTTTGGGAAGCAAAATATTTAGCTTCCCATATAAAACATGATGGAACAGATGAGCCTGTGCTGTGTTGTTTGTGCTGACATTGCACAGAACTATAACATTTTTAAAGACAATCAAATGGCAGAAATGATACAGAGGAGGAAAATTATTTTGTTGTTTTAAATCAGAGATGTAAGTTGCCAAAAAGCTGTTTGCTTTTTGTTTGTTTGTTTGTTTTGTTTTTTTAAATTTGTAGGTAAATATATTATTGGTTCAGAAAAAAAAAGTTTGGGAAAGTTTGGGTTTAGGTTTGTTTTGTTTTTCCTGTGTTAACACATCATGAGCAGTGTCCATAGGAAGACAAATCTCATGTGTGTACAATCCTGTAAAGGTATAGGTTTTGCCTGCAGCAAACATTACAGCCCAGAGTGGCCAGACTGAAGGACTTTATTCAAGTGCACACAAGTGCATTTCCAATTTGTGCACACAGAAAAAAGGACAGAAAAAGGACAGAAGTTGCAGCACTGGATGGTGTCTGAGGGCATGCATCAGTGACCCAGCACTCGGGAGTGAACCCAGATCTTAGAGTATAGCTATTGTTGAAATACAAAGTTAGTTGCTGTGCGGGGGGAAGCTCTTACAGAGTTTTCCTAGACTGAATTCTCCACCTACAGAAACAATTAATGAAATGCAATGTCCTCTTCTAAATCAAGTCTGTATGTTTCAGTTGTATGGTCCTTCCTGTACAGGATGGGGAAGTCCCTTCTGTATTGTAGACAACTGGGAGGCAGAATAGAATTTATGTTCTTAAACACTAGTTTGAAGCTTTAGTTACAGTTACAAGACAGTTTTCTGTGTGATTTCTTCAGGAATGGACTTTCCTGAGAAATGTTAGCACTTGTTACTTCGGTGAAGGAATTACCAGGAATATGAACTCTGCAGTAAACAGATGTGCAGGAACTTCGCAGTTGCTCCACAGGGAGCAGTCCCTGGTTGGTTGAGGCAACAGCTCCTTACACTAGAGTAAGCTCATCTAGTGTTGAAAAAGGCAGGGAACTGTTGAAAATAATCTAAGTCACACAGAATTCTTTGTGCAGGCACGTAAAAGCAAACAAACAACAATTGCAACTAGCCCCTGTTGAGCTTGTTAGAGCCAGCTAGCATGGGTCTGCTTCTCCTAGTACCAGTCTTGCAGAAAGTCCTGTGTTAATGAATTAATATGGCATTGTTGTTTCGGTACAACTGCTCAGTAATTTGTCTTAGTATAAACCTGCTTGGGATAACAGTTTACATGCAAATAAGCCTTAGGTCTTCATAAGGACATCCATTTTTAGCTGAATTCCTGACACAGTCCACTGAGTTACTCTGTTTTCTAAAAGCAACACTGTGAGGTAGCATCGGGATTGCAAAGCTCTCCTCTCTCCTCTCAGCTGTATGTTGAGAAGATCAGTAAGTCTCTGTGTTTCTAGGTGGACCAAGATGTTGCCAGGTACAGGCAGACTTTCTGCACATTTCCAATATATTGCACATTTCAAACCCACTGCCCATCTCCAATCCCTTTTTTTTCCCAGAGTGGTGAGTGGGAGAGGAGAATAGAGTTGTTGCACTTTATTAAGTGTTCTGCAAGCAAAGGATGGTTTTCAGAAAACTCTGAGGACTACTGGAAGGACATCTACAAATTTACCACCTCTTGATTGGATTTTGTTTCTTTGTGTTTGTTTTTCCTTTTACTGAAGAATTAAATACAAAGTGTCTTCCTTTTCATTTCATGCCAAACTAAGTCAATTCTAAGAACAGTTTTGAACCACTGCGGTTCATCATGGGTTTCTATAACACAAAATCACAGAATATATCTAGCTGGAAGAGACCTCAAAGATCATCTAGTCCAACCCTTGGCCCAGCACTAAAGGGTCAACACTAAACTATGTACCTAAGCGTTGGGTCCACCCTCCACTTGCACACCTCCAAGAACAGCAACTCTACCACCATCCTGGGCAGACCACTCCAGTGTTTGATAACCCTTTCAGTGAAGAAATATTTTCTGATATCTAGCCTAAATTATTTAAGCAGACATGAAGATTTAATACTCTCTGAATAAATAAGGACAAATCATAGCCTCATGATTGTCAGTTTTTAAATTGATTGTGCTCCTACCCTGCGACAGGACAAAGTGCTATTGAAATCACAGTCCTCCTTCCATGGCAGCGTTTTATTACATAGGACTATGGCATTTTATTTTTGCTGCTGTAATGTGGTAGACCTGTGAGACCTGTTTAAACAGATTGACAAGCCTGACTTCTGCCACTGGTCAAATGCAGCCTTAATAGGAGTGAATTAAAAAAATCCCCATGATTTGGATCTTATTTTGACTTATGAATGATTCATTAGGATATGTTTCTTATATGTTGTCTCATTTAACATGAATCGTTACAGGTTGTGGCCCTTGAACCAAGGAGTTTTGTCTTACTCAGAAAAAAACCCAAACAAACAAAGAAAACAAAAAACTCCAAACCCAAAACAAAACCAATACCAATTGCAGAGCCTTAGGACTAAGACAGAAAATATTGCTCCTGTAGGGCACAAATATCCTGAGCAATGGCATCATAAGGACAAAAGTTTATTGCAGAAGCAGAAGCCATCCAGCCATTTGCGTTCCTTTTTGTGTTCATCTGTGTCATTCCAGCTTGTAAGCACAGGTAGGAAGCCACTGCTGCCCCATTTTCACCTTTGTCTATTCCCTCTTACAAAGGCAGAGCCACTGGCAGAACCACTGGGAGGTCTGGGTTGTACCTCCAGATAATGGCCACATAGCCAGTGCTGGTCAAGTGAATTTAGTGATGCCTGAATTATCTATCACTATTTCAGGGTTATAAAGTTTATCACAGTCCATGTGTTCTTACAAGAAAACATGGATAAGAAGAGCTATGTACAAGTTCAATATTCCTTCTCAAACAAAGCACTGGCACCTTGGAAGGAAAAAACAAGAAAACTGGCACTATAAATTACTTGACATTTCAGGCCATTCTGGAAGATAAGAAACAGATAACCAGAGACTGGTACAGTGGCTGCCCTAGCCTCTTCCACTGCTACTTCTATTATTGCTTCAGCTGTAGCCTCTCTTGTCCCTGATAATGGTTGCTGCAGCAAGAATGAGGACAGAGACCATAGGAGCAGGAGCAGACAATATTGTCATTAAAAGACATTCATTTCAAAGTCCTTCTGGAGGAAAGAATGTGGATCCTATCAAATAAAAAGTTTACAGTGAATACTGGGAAGGAGATGAACTGGTGACTCAGAGAGTAAATAAGCCACGTCCTAGCTTATACTACCATGTCCTATCTTGATAATTTGAAAGTATCAAGATGCTTTCCATTTTGTAATTGTTAACATACAATTTATATACTTAGAAAAGGATCCCACTTTCCAGTGAGTATCAAGTAACTATCTTGGGCTAGCTACAAGGCTACCTTTAAAAAAGGACAACGATCCCTTCAACTTAAGCATTTAACAGGCATCTTGTAGGGTCTTGGCCCGCACAATACTCAAATATCCCTTGGGAAACATGAGCAGCCACAGAGCTTTCAGGCAGGAGAAAAGAGGAAACCTAAATACCAATCTCCTTTCTGCAAAGAGGTGATAAAGGCAGTCTAAATGTCATAATAGATGCCTGAATCTTCAAGCTAAAAGGTAACAGTGTTCCTAGTATTTTAGAATGCTTTTGGCTGAAGATGTTGTGGATGTGGAAAACTCAAAGGATTATGAGGCATTTAATGTTGTAGCATTCTCACCAAAAGGATCAACTTGCTTTGGAGGCGGTCAAATATTTTCTCAAGTAAAAGTAGTAACTGTAAAACCTTGGCTCAAGAAACAAAATTTGGATAGTAAACGTCTCCTGGCTCAGTGCAAAGCAGGTAGAGTTATGCAGTAAACATCTGCAGACTGGGGTAGGCACAGATGAACACATCCTCTGAAATACTGTAGGTATCTGTCACCTCAGAGGAATCCACAGGTAATAATTCATTCTATTGTTGACAGAGATCAGAAACAGTGCCATCAAATCATGAGACTAATTTTGCCACATACTTAATCTGAGAATTTCTTTTCCAGATACATTTTTAAATAGCCACCAGAACATTTTCTAAACACGAGACACTTCAGCATCTCCCTGGGATCAAAGGAGGGCTTCCAGGTGTTACACAAGACACTAGAACTAAGGACTGAGTCCAGTAAGACTCTTGGACATTAATGTGGATTTCAGTCCTTCTGGAGTTCCATTCTGGAGTGGAAGGACATGGACCATAAAGATGATCAGAGGGTTGGAGCACCTCTGCTACAAGGACAGACTGAGGGAGCTGGGGTTATTCAGTCTGGAGAAGAGAAGACTTCAAGGAGACCTAACAGAAGCCTTCCAGTACCTGAAGGGGATCTACAGGAAGGATACAGAGAGACTGTTTACAAAGGCCTGTGGTGAAAGGACAAGGGGCAATGGTTTCAAACTAGAGAAGAGCAGATTTAGACTGGATGTTAGGAACAGGTTCTTTACCATGAGAGTGGTGGAACACAGGAACAGTTGCCTGGGGAGATGATTGAGGCTCCTTCCATGAACATATTCAAGGTGAGGCTGGACAGGGCTCTGGGCAACCTGATTTAGTTAAGGATGTCCCTGCTGACTGCAGGAGGGTTGGACTAGATGACCTTTGGAGGTCCCTTCCAACTCAGACCATTTTACGATTCCATGATTCAATGATTCTATGTCCAGTGCTTCAAATGCTGCGAGGGTAGTCAGAGCAATAAAGAATTACATGCAGTAAATAATAAAAGTAAAATATACATTTGTGTATCTATATATAACACAGTTTCCCAAACTAAACTGTACTTTGCTCTTTCAAAAATTAGCAGATATTCAGTTATGGAACTCTGAAAACCTTATTCACCATGAAGCTGATGTTCAGAGGCTAAAGAAACCGACATTCTGCCACAGAGTTACAGATGCTTTTTATTAAATGGACAGATTAAATTTTATCATTAAATTGACAGGTTTAAAGTTTATCAGTTATCAATGTGTTATTAGATTGGATAGAAGCCAGACAAATGAGGAAAGGGTTCCACCTTTGCTCTCTTTTTATAATTTTTTTTGTTAACATCTATGATGGCAATTTCCCTGAAAAGTGTATTTTGAATACATTGTACTGGAGTTGAGATGATCCAACTTGGTTTGTTCTTTCAACAATTTAGCGTTAATGGTTATTCCTCTGTCTCATATAATGTAGTTAGACAACAAGTTGTCATTTCTTCCCAAATGTATGACCCAAGTGCCTCAACATAGGCACTCAAAGCTGGAGAACACAAAGGCAGGATTTATTTTTGTGAATATACCTACAGTGCAGGTGTGTCCATCTGAGGAAGAGTGATTACTTTTGCAGCCAGGGCACAACTGTTTTTTGGACTCCAAGCAGTCATCACATGGAAGATATAAACTTCAGAAGAGTGTTACCCTTACCTTCACTGATAGATACGGAGCAGAATACTCTTTATACATTTATTGTAGTGGTAGACGGACAACTATCTCAAATTGGTACACCTGTACTGCAGATAGCTGTCTACAGGTACTATTGGTTTTGTTGTCAGATCTCACTACAGGCCTCCATGCTACTTGTTTAGGAACTTATTTTATTTCAGGGAAACTACAAAATGTTGCCATCTAATTACATCACATTACTTTGAATGGAGCTGATGATACTGTCCCAAGAGTTAACAAAGGATGGCCCATATTGCAGAAGTTCTGCCACCTGTGTGCCTTTATTAGTCTTGTCAAAAGAAGGACTAAATCCAAAATTAGCCTAGAGATCAATTTATATCCTCACAGCCAGATGACATCTTCGGCCTTATGAAACCAGAATGCTCTAGATCTGATTTCTCCACGTGTCACATCTGTGGATTCTGAACCTTTTTAGGTTTCAACTCGTTTGTGCTTAAAGGTGGATTTGCAGGAAAATTGTTAATGAGACAGAACTCTGGAGATACTCAGATGATACAATCCTAAAGGTCAATCTGCAACAAATTAAAATATATCTTATTTCACAAAGTGTTAGGACCAACAAAAAACTGTCAAGGTAATGTCTGCATTTTTGGTAATGTGTGGAGAATAAAAAGCAGTAATAAGGAAAGTAAGAGTGATATGTTAGGTATCTGTCACATACAGCATGTGAAAGCTTTCCTGCTTTGGCAGAGGGGTTGGACTCAATGATCTCTGGAGGTCCATTCCAACCTCTGATGTTCTGTGATTCTTTCCCAAGAAACACCACAATTATTAAAACTTTGAGACTATAAGCAGTGCAAAATTATTTCCACCTGATATCATCAATGACTGTTTTCAACACAAGCAGAAGCACTGTAAGAAAAAAAGGAAGCAATGAATCTGGTCAACAACATTCCCCTCCAAGTGTTTAAATCAAAAGTGAAAGCATGTAATAGTTTAATGGAAAAACCCAGATTTGACCTCTTTGATCGAAAGTGTCCTTTATCCACAGAAGATACCGGGTTCATGTGAAATAAAGAAGCAACCTCTATGTGCATCCAAGTTCATGCACGCTATGGTCTGTGTGAGGAGACCAGCAGTGTCTCAGGCTTCCCAGTTGCATTTGCACAGTGTAGGGAAAACACGGAATGTTAACTGGACATCCCAGGAGTCTTCTCAGCACACTGCAGCTCCTGCTGGGAAGAAACTTTGGTTGGACAGTATTAACTCTGCATGTACCAAGGTGCTGAGTTTGAGTGTATCTTTCCATTAAAATTTTTAAGCTCTCTTGAAAGCAAGGATACAAGGGAGCCCAGAGACTCGCTTGGACACTTGCATTTGTTATCCTTCTCCATGAAACCAGAAGTAGGGCAGAAGCAGGGATTATTTGCACTGCTGTTGGGTTGGCAGCAGGGCATAAGACCTACACTCCTCCAGACCCAAGGTAACTGGCTCCAAGTTATGCAGAAGGCAGGCTATGTACCTGCCCTGGAGAGTATGCTGAAGTACCTTCATGTAAGGTCTTCCAGACAACTAATGTAGGTACTCCCTTGCCCGTGTATGGGCCTTTAGGCATTACGAATTTCTTTCAGGAGATAAGTGGCTAATATCCTTTTCCACACACTTCTAGTTGTGATGGTAACATTTTTAAAAATGGGGTCTGAACTTCCTCAGCAGTGACAAGACAGTTCACGGAGGAACAGGTATAAAGAGTAGAAAAATGTTTTCAGGATGAAATAAGACCTAAGAGCAGGTTTTTTTTCTGGCTGTTTGTGTTTTCTGTTTGTTTAATTTTTTAATTCACATGTGGTAGCTGAGACTCCTTTTGCAGAAATTTGCTGGGAAATACAGCTGCAGTAGGTTCTGTCTCTTGATATCTGGTGTTTTATGAGAGAATAACAAATTTTCTGGTTCAAAAGAACACTAACATTATCTCAGTGCTGCAGAGTTCTGTGCTTGACCTGATGCTATGATACTGCCACCACTTTCTTCCATGAAGCACTTGACAAAAATTTAGTAAATGTATCTATGCATATTTTGACTTCAAGCTTTCCTTTTTACCGCCTCTAATTATAAGACATTCAAAGTAAGATTTTAAAGTATCATTTTCTACTCAGCATCACAGAATAGTTCCCCCAAACAAAGCTAAAGGTTTGGGGCAGTGTGGTTGTAAAGCCATGTAGCTGAAAGGGGCCTAGGGGTTCTGATCAACAAGCAGCTGAATATGATCAAGCAGTGTGCCCAGGTGGCCAAGAAAGCCAATGGCAGCCTGGCTGGGATTAGAAATGTGTGTCCAGCAGGAGCAGGGAGGTGATTGTCCCCTTGGCACTGCTGAGGCCACACTTTGAGTACTGTGTTCAGTTTTGGGCATATCAATACAAGAGAGAGGTGGAGGTGCTGGAGCCCATGCAGAGGAGGGCAATGAAGTTGGAGAAGGGGCTGCAGAATAAATCTTATGAAGAACAACTGAAGGAGCTGGGGCTGTTTAGTTTGAAAAAGAGGAGGCTGAGGGGAGACCTCATCACTGTCTACAGCTACCTGAAAGGATGTTGTGGAGAGGTTGGTACTGGTCTCTTCACACAGGTAGTTAAGGACAGAACAAGAGGGAACAGCCTCAAGCTGCAACTGGGTAGGTTTAGACTGGACATTAGAAAACATTTTTTTCAGGGAAAGAGTGGTCAGACATTGGAATGGGCTGCCCAGGGAGGTGGTTGAGTCACCAACCCTTGGTGTGTTTGAAAGTTATTTGGATGTGGTGCTTGGAGATATGATTTAGAGTAAACCCTGCAGAGTGATATCGGTTGGACTTGGTAATCTTCAGAGTACCTTCAGCCTGAATGTTTCTGGTGATCCTGTGATTTATTAAGAGAAGAATATAAACCACTTATCTATTAATATTCTCCTTTAGCATTTGTGGTTTATTTTAGTGGTCTGGCTGTTTTCTCCTTTATTTCCCATCTCTCCAGCTTGACATGGGAGTATAGTTTCCAACAGGTTTGGAAATGTTCTTCTAAGAAAACCGCAAGATAAACTAGCTGGTGTTATATCTCCTCTCCTATGAGGACAGGCTGAAAGGGTTCGGTTTATTCAGTCTAGAGAGAAGGCTCCAAGGAGACTTTATTGTGGCCTTCTGGTATCTGAAGGGGCCCTAGAAGAAAGGTGGTGAGGGACTTTTTAGGATGTCAGGTAATGACAGGACTAGGAGGAATGGAGCAAACCTAGAAGTGGGTAGATTAAGACTGGATGTTAGGAAAAAGTTCTCCACCATGAGAGTGGTGAGACACTGTAACAGGCTGCCCAGGGAGGTGGTGGAAGCCCCATCCCTGGAAGTTTTTTAAGCCAGCTTGGATGTGGCTCTGGACAACTTGATCAAGTGGAAGGTGTCTCTGCCCGTAGTATGGGGTTGGAACTGTATGATCCTTGGGGTCTTCTCCAACCATGACAATTCTGTGAAATCCTCAGTATCAGATGCTTTTTTTTCCGTGAAAAACCCAGAACAAACCAACACGTTGCTAATTAGCAGAGATACAGATAACTTACGCCAAACGTTTGGATGAATCAGTTATAAACCATCTCTTGCGGGTAGCCTTGTCTGCTTTCACTGCACATTCCAGTGTTATGTACAATGAGGTAATAGTAGTGAAGGAATGATAAATCACAAACATTCTTTGTTACAAAAGGAAATGGCTGCACTTCTACAGCTTTAATAATGGGACAAGAAACATGTGAAACAGAAGTAACACCAGTTTTGACTCCTCTACATGATTCCAAGGATTAGAGAAGGCCAACATCTCCTCCCTGTAGCAGGCTGTGTTCAAGGAGCCCATCCTTGTAGTCCTGGCTTCTCAGTCTATGCTATCTTAGTTTCAAGCAGCTTGTGTGACTCTGGAGAGTAATACTAACCCACTAAAGCCATGCCTTTACATAGCACTGCCTTAGGCTCCCAGGATGGGCACCCACCGCATTTCTGGGCAGGATGTCTCAATGCAGTTTGTAGCTATTCCACTCTGCTGAGAGTGTGGCAATCCCAACGCAAGCTGGGTTTCATCCTTTCTGAAACCACCCTTTGAAGGATGGCAGGTTGCTACTGGAGCACCCTGTGGTTTCCTCTTTGTCAGAAGAAACAAACGCACTCCCTCAGTCTTTCCTCCCACCACTGAGTACCCTGGTAGCTGCCACTGGACCTTCTCTAGTTCCTCCACACCCCTCTTCAGCAGGGGATCCCAACAGGACACCATTCCACCCACGGCCCTACCTGCAGCAAGCAGAGCTTGATATGCACATCACTCTTCTTAACATAGCCTAGCTCCCTATTTTGTGCTTGTTCCCAGCCAGAGTGGCTATTTACTCTTGTTGGCTCAGGTATTTTTGCATGCACAAGTCCTTTGGGCAGGGCTGACAGTTCCAGGAAGCACTCTGCACCTAACTCTCTTGAACTTGCCTTCTCCCTGCCAGGCTTACAGCAGCCCCCTTCTCCATCAGGTTTACACAACCATGATGGTATTTCCCAGAGACTGGGGCACAACCCACAGATGAGGTTGTCCTCATCAACAGTGATCTCCCACCAAGGACTTTCTTCTGCTCCACAGTCACACTGGGGCACAACCCACAGCCAGTTGCGGTTCTATGCAGAACAGGGCTTCCTCAGGCCACCTCTGTCTGTGCAGGCAGTCAATGGTTGTGGTGGACACTAAACCACCAGATGATCAGAGAACTGATGTCTTGGGAGTAAAACATCCAAGAAAGTACAAATAAGCACTGAAAAGAATACTCGGTTCTCCCCAGAGTTCAGTAATTTAATTTTTTTTATAAAATGCTGTCATTTTAAGGACATTTCTCTGGTGTACACTCTCAGATGTACGTAAAACTTCTGTTTTGACAACCTGACAAAGAATTAAAAGGATGTGACAGATATGTTACTTTCATTCACTCTCACAGCTCTTCTCCAGTGAGTGTCATCTGAAGTGGTGCAGGAGGTAAACATATAACTAGCAGGTCAAAGGGCTTCCCTGTCTATTGTGCACGTACAGCAAAGATGGCATGAAAATTCATGTTTACCCATTGACCCCTGACACTTGTGATGAAGCTATGGCAATAAAAAAACCCCACAGCCTTGCTGATAGAGACATTGTTTCCAATTCAATTGCATTGGTGCTATCTTTTAAAGAACGTTCGTCATATGTTATTTTTTCTTGTACTTGCTCTTTTAGCCAGGCTTGGCATAAGATCCAAGTAAGCATATACGGCCAAATTCAACATCTCCCTTACTGGTTCCAAGATCATGTGTTTTTATGAGCCTCTGCTTAGATGTACCTATGAACTAATCACTATATCTTCACATTTTTCTCAGCCATCTGAATCCAGGTATGGTTTTGTAAGACCCTTTGTTTACCTTACATTTAACGGTGTCATTTCCCTACCTAAATTCTATATGTCAGACCTATATCCTGTACACAGGGCTCTACATGTACCAGAAGAAGACAAACCAATCTCACAGTCCTATATTAAATGAATTGTGGGTTAAAGAAAAGAGGTAATATGAGACATTCAAGGACCATGTAAATGCTCCTCGTTTCCTACTGATAAGTGTCTGGAAGTTTGCTGACCATGGCTCCTCTAGAGTGAAGCTTGTGATCACACAGATCTGTATCGTGTGGTCCCCTCAGCAGCTAGGGTCCACCAGGTTATGTTGGCATGAGGCAATGGGGTGACATGCTGCAATCAGCAGCTGGCTGGGCTCCTGCATGGGACAGAGTAGCATTAATACAATACTACAATTAAGTGAATTTGTAGAGGGTTGCAACAGAAATATTAAGACCAATATGAGCTAATTGTTGACTGAAAAGTTTGTGTGAAAACTACAGACAAAACAGTAGAAAAAAAGGTTTAGAAAGAGAGTTAAGATCTCTGTGTGTGATTTCATTCAAAGGAAGAGGAGGAACAAATTGACCTTAAGATAAGGTGACAAGAAGACGAAGAACAGAGCTGAAGCCATAAAATAGCCAGATAAGGAAAGTAAGACTTATAAGGGCTTAGCTGACATACTGAGGGAAAAGATCCCAAAGAGCATCCACTGCTGAAGGGTACAAAGACAAAGTGACTCTCGTTCCTCATTGCTAGTCCTGGATGTACACATCAGCGCTTCTAAGCATATATATGTGAAGTGGTAAAAGGTAGCTTGGGAATTTTATAAACACAAGTCACTTTTCCCTCCCATATTCTACAAACAGGACTTGCTAAGGTGCAGGAGGAGAAAGCACAGTAAAACACTCAATGATGAAGTAATTCTGCTTTCAGAAGGCTCTCTCTCTGGGCCTATATCACACACGAACGTTAAGTGTCATCTCAAGGTTCTGGATAATATGCCCCAGTCATTTTGGAGTCTGTGAGCTGAAATACTTGAAGTAAGGATTAAAGACTTTTGGGCAGCATCTGAATTTTGTGCTGGTTCACTGAATATTAAGGGCAATGAAACCATATTAACGTCAAATTAATATCAGGATTAGATGCTCCATATGCAACCCACACAAAAAAAATCAGGAACAAACCAATTTTAGACCTGAGAAATTAAGATAACATGTTGTCATCAGCTTTTGCAGTAACCTGCACTGTTCTGTGTCAAATTTAATTCAATCTGACTGAGGCACAGACCAAATTCCAATTTTAGCAGTGCATGATCTAATTTTGCTGAAACCTCAAATGATTTTGGTCCCTTAGTTTCAAATTCTAGGGTTCCCTTAATTTAAAAATCAAACTGGAAACATTATCAAGCATTCCTAAAGTTACCAGATTAATGCAGGGTTAGTTACCAAAATGGGAATAATGTGGTCACAAAGAAGAGGCAAGTGGAGAAAGACTTTGGGCCATGTGACTGACCAATAAAATCCTGCAATGGAACAAGATGGTCAAGGGTGATATACTCATAAAGCTCAGGTAATAAATAATGTGACTGACCACAGCTGTTGCAAAGAAGTTGACTTTAACTTATATATTCCTGGTGACTGAGGATCCCCAGGGTCATTACAACACGCATATTATAGACAGTGATAATGGGCATCTCACTGGTATTGTGATTAAACTGTTTATTGTAGTAGCTGTTTAAATTCTGTGATTTCGACAGTCTGCTAAATCATAAATCACTTGTAGTATCAACTATGTTTAAAAAAATAGATTTAATATTAAACACTACACTCTCCACATGTGGAATTTCTAAAAGAACCCATCAGGGAGTACTGAATTCTGACATGCCATTCTTGTCTTTCGCTAGTGCTGGTTTGCCCTGGGGATGGTGCTGAACTCTGAGAAAGTAAGAAGCAGAGTCAGCTTGCCAAAGCTGCAGTAACTCTGCTGTAAATGCAGCCTTGCATCCTCCTTTGTCTCAATAACCCTTGCTTAGACGAAGTCAGAGAATCATCATGTGCTTGCTAATGCATATAAAATGACTTGTAAGGGGATTTTTTTTTTACCATTGCATTCTATCTTTTCAGTACAATAATAACAACAATGACGACAATAATCACAGGATGTTAGGAGTTGGAAGGGTCCCCTGGAGATCAAGTCCAATGCTCTGCCCAGAGCAGGACCATAAACAATAATAATTACAATAATAACCAACAATGACAATGATACTATATTGAATAATAATTTAAAAAATATATAAAAATATTTAGTTAAGGGGTTTTTGTCTGTTTGTATGGGTTTCTAGAAAATCCTGGGGCAACATATTTAGAGATGTCTACTGCCTAAATTTTCTTGGTTGCTTTGAAAATCCTGTCTCATGAGTTTATTAAAAGTAATTCTTCTGTTAAAAGTTTGCTGAAATACAATCAAAACCTTACTCCCAGGTACATCTCCAAATCCAGAGATTAGTGTCTCTTTTAAATTGACAGCAGAGATGGAGCTCTGCATAACTATGTCTGATATTAGCTTTAGCACAGCTCATCGCAAGCTGTTCATTGCAGTATTCCTTAGGCAAAGAGACAGTTTTGTGTGTCTGTTCGTGCATGTTTCAGAACAGGATACTGAAAGTTTGTAGAAGAGGTCTGTATATACTTATCAGGCTGCATAATGTTTCAATTTTTTATCCTTACTACATACTGCAATAAACATAATGCACCGAAGAGTTATGAGCAATTCTTTCAGTTCCTATGATAAGGAGAGTCCCGTAACCTCATGCAGTATTAAAAGGATCTTCCAGCAGAAGGCATAGGACTGTTTTCCCTGGTTGTGGCTCCTTTATAACCAGTCCCCTTTTCAGTGAGGATAAATCAGAGAAGTAAGACTATTATGAACACTCTTTTCATAAAACCTCTCAGTCCATCCACCTCTGGGCCAAATTAAGACTCTGAGTTACACCATATCTTTGTATCGACATTTCCAGTGGTGTGTTCCTTGCCATTTTTCTCTTAAGATGCCAAAAGTGGAGCAAAAATTGATGAATTTTTTTTAATTCATAAACATAATGGTGGATATTCTTTCCTTACATTTTGAAAAAGTGAGTTGCCTTTAGAAACAGCAATACAGTAGTCCCAGTTGAACCAGCACCATTTGACAAATTACAAATGCCATGAAAGCAAGTCACAATACACTAGGGAACAACCGTCTCCTCCCTGCTGTAAAGATATTTATAGCTAGAAATAAAAAAATGCAAACACAAAAAGAAGATATAAATGGCAAATGATAAACAAGTGCTCGAGAATTCAAAGTCAGTAGATATTTCTAGATGACCCCAAATGATTTCTCATTTCTTAAAAGAACGCTCTGTCCCCTTCCTCACTTGACCAAGGTATGGCAAAATAAAGAATGGGGCAAGTGCTCTTATGGCACTTGTCAAAACCCAGTAAAGGAATGTTTGTGAACTTTTAGGGAGTTTTGCTATTAAGAATTAGTAAGTCAGTCATAGGGTGGGGAGTGTGTGGAAATTTATGGACTACAGATATCTGCCTATGAGGGATGCAAGTGGGAAAAAGGGCTGCAACTCTGTTGGTACAGAAAACACTGTAAAACACTGAATTTAGTGAGATCTATGATGTCAGGCTCGTTCTGCTCAGTCGCAAGGAATGAAACAGTGGGTGTCGCTGTCTCTGTGGAGCGCCTGCTCTCAGAGCTACAGCCAGCAGCAGGACATGTGGCAGCGCACACGGCAGTGTGATCTGTGATCCACAGAGCAAGAGTGGGCTATCAGGGCATGGCACAGCACCTGGACTTGGTGCAGCTGTTAAGCAGAAGACTGAGTGGGCAGAGCGCTGAAAGCTCTGCCAGCGCAGAAGGTAAATTACACTGGTGTTAACTGGTCCTTCTCCTGGGAAATTCAATGCCCTCTCGGAAAAGGACCTAGTTATGGTTACCACTCAGCCAAAAGCCATTGCTGAAAGGAATACGGCAACCGAGACAGAGCTCTCATACAAACAAGCAGCTGTTCAGGTCTCCGGCTGTAAAGAGTGCCACTCGTACTGGAAGATAGCCCTGACAACAACTGTGTGCAGTGTGACAGGTGAATGATCAACTCGGCCTTGTGGGTTTGAAAGTGGAAAGGTGAAGGAGTATCAGAGATTGTGAGAGAGATAGGTTGGTTGAGCCACACTCTGAGGCAAAACAAGTAGATAGAGGCTCCACAAGAAGCAGAGGATTCCAGACCCTCTTGCCACCAGGCAGATGGATTCAAGATAAGGGGAGGATTGGAGAGAAGTTCCAAGTCAGTGAGGACAGTGAATCCCCTCCAGGTTTCACTCACCCTCACAGTTGCCCTTACACAATAGGTATGGGGCTCTGGAATTTGAGGGTCTGGAAAATAACACAGATGAGGGTCTATCCATGGGGTTGCCTAGAGTGAGACAGTCAGCCCTATACATTAGGACTGCTTCTATTTAAAAAAAAAAAAAAAAAAAAAAAAAAAAAGCAGGGTAATTTAGTAGGCAAGTCCTTTCTGAGTGGAACAAAGGGTCCCATGCGCTGATCATACCCATCCCACAGAGAAGTTTGCTGCCTTCCCAGGGCCTGGGTATAGGAACACCACTAGGAAATTCACTGCTCTGGTTCAGCCCTCTGATTATTACTCACTACTGGTTGTGCAGGTTGACAAAAATGAGGCAGTTAAGTCTAAAAGTCTCAATCCCTTCGGTGGCAGGGAGGAGTACTAAAATGAGGCACTCAGTGTCATGGCTTAGTTAATTAGAAGGTGTTAGGTGATAGGTTGGACTCAATGATCTCCAAGGTATTTTCCAATCTGGTTAATTCCATGATTCTTTAAGAGGAATAGGAAAACACAGCTGATTAGCATGTAGCTCAAAGGCTGATGCCACCAGTGGAATTTTGTTTTATTTGATCACAGGGAAGTTTACGTGACTGAGTCTGCTAGTAACAGATGGGGTCCAGCTGTCTCAGAGACAGAGGATTCTCACCTATCAGTTGGTAGGGCTCATTGAGGAGACTTTAAACTAGGTTCAAAGGGACAAGGGGATAAACCCAAGATTAATAGTGATGAGACTAGGGCCAGCATGCCAGTGCTGGGGGGCAGAAATTGATAGCAGAGCTGAAGTGCATCTACACCAATGAATGCAGCATGGACAACACACAGGAAGAACTGCATGCCATTTTGCAGCAAGATAGCTATGATTCTCATGACTCAGGTGCTGCAATGGATGACTATAAGCTCTTCAAAGGGATAGGCAGAGCAGGACAGGTGAGGTAGGTCTGTATGCTGGGGAGTGTTTTCATTGTGTAGAGCTCAACAAATGTGCAAGCAAGTTCGAGTGCTTACTGCAAAAGATAAGAAGCCAACACAGGTTGATACCCTGTTGAGGTCTGTGTAGACCACTCAACCAGGATGAAGAAGCACATGAAGCATTCTACAAGCAGCTGTCAGAAGTCTCACAATCCTCAGCCCTTGTTTAGTGGGGTACTCAACAACTTACTGGAAATCTGCTGGAAACATAACACAGCAGAGAGAGACAGTCTAGGAAGACCTTGGCCTATGTTGAAGACCATTTCCTGGAACAGGTGGTAAATGAGCCTACCAGGGGAGGTACATTGATGGAACTGCTGTTTACATACAGAGAAGGTCTGGTGAGTGACGTGGTGGTCAGAGGCTGCCTTGGGCTTAGTATCCGTGAAATTATAGAGTTCTTTATTCTTGGTGAAGGAGGGTGGTCAGCAAAACCACTACCATGGACTTCCAGAGGGCAGCCTGTTCAGGACATCAGTTGAGAGAATCGCTTGGGAGAACTCCTGAAGGGCAAAGGGGTCCAGGAAGGCTGAACGCACTTCTAAAGCTTCCTCCTGGAGGTGCAAAAGCAGACTGTCCCCACGTGTTGTAAGATGAAGGGGCAGGGAAAACAGACACCCAGGCTGAACATGAAGTTTTGTTGGGATTCAGGGGAAAATAAGGACAATTTACAACTTTTAGAAGAATGTTCAGGCAACCCAGGAAGACTGCAGCAATCTAGTCAGCCCATGCAGACAATATCAGAGAATCAAAAGCCCAGCTAGCATTCGACCTGGCTGCTGTAATGTCAGATAATAAAGCAATCTTTTGCAAATACATTAACAAGAAAAAGAGAGCTAAGGAGAATCTCCATCCTTTACTGGATGCAGCAGGGAACATTGTCACCAAGGATGATAAGCCCAAGGCACGTAATGCTCATTAGTAGGCAGATCAGTCATCCTCAGGGTACTCATCTTCCTGAGCTGGAAGACAGGAATCAGGAGCAGAATAAACTTCCCATGATCCAGGAGGAAGTAGTTAGTATCCTGCTATACCACCTGGACACTCAGGAATCTACGGGACCAGATGGGATCCATCCGAGAGTGCTGAGAAAGCTGGCGGAGGAGCTTGCCAAACCACTCTCCTTCATCTATCAGCAGTTCTGCTTAACAGAGGACTTCCCAGACAACCAGAGGCTTGCCAATGTGACTAAAAGCCCTGTCAGCCTGATCTTGGTTAAAAAAAGTAATAAATTATGAAATGGTCCATCCTGAGTGTACTCACATGTCACGTGCAGCACAACAAAGAGATCAGGACCAGCCAGCATAGGTAGATGGAAGGTAGATCCTGTTTCACCAACGTGATCTCAACCTGACTACTGGATGAGGTAAATGCTGTGAATGTTGTTTACCTGTGCTTTAGTAAAGACTTTATCACTTCCTCCCACAGAATTCTTCTAGAGAAGTTGGCAGCTCATGGCTTAGACAGGTGTACAATTTGCTGGGATGAAAATTATCTGGATGTCTGAGCCCAGAGAGTGGTGGTAAATAGTGCTAAAGCAAATTTTGTGGCCTGTCACAAGTGATGTTCTCCAGGGCTCAGTTTGGAGGCCATCTTGTTTAGTGCATTTATCAGTGATTTAGATAAGGGGATCAAGTGCACCCTCAGCAAGTTTGCAAACAGTACTAAACTGAGTGGGAGCATTGGTAGGAAAGCTCTGCAGAGGGATCTGGGCAGGCTGGATCAATGGGATGAGGCCAACTGTGTGAAGTTTAACAAAGCCAGGGGGAGAGTCCTCCACTTGGATCACACCAACCCCAAGCAACACTACAGGTTTGGGGTAGAGTGGCTAGAAAGCTCCCCAGCAGTAAAGAATCTAGAGATGCTGACTGACAGCCATCTGAACATGAGCCAGAAATGTGCTCAGGCGGCCAAGAAGGTTGACAGGATCAGAACAAGCTGCCAGGGAAGTGGTGGAGTCATGACCTCTGAAGGTGTTAAAAAAACATGTAGACATGGCACTTCAGGATGTAGTGATGGTAGTGTTGTTGACAGTTGGACTTGATGATCCTAGAGGTCTTTTCCCACCTTAATGATTCCATGATTCCACTATTTTATGATCCTATAGATACTCCCTGTGTTTGTAGTGTCTAGTGGTAATTTACATCATAACCTGTCTTATAATATCTGACAAATTTTAGACACCCTGGGAAGGTGCAGCGGTAGATCTTTGTGCACATGGGAAAACTGCAATACTTAGTGTAAAATCTTTAGCCTTCCAATGATCTAAATATTTAAGTTAAGTGTTGGATTCAGAGATCCATCCCTTTCTATAAGAAAAGAAGTGCAGAAGGAAAGAAAAGCTCAATGGCCAGGTTGCCTTCTGTCTTTTGTAGGTAGTGACATGGGAAGGGAAAGCAGAAGGAGGAGAAGGACATTTGTTACTGCAATAGTTCAGATAAAGAGAAAGGCAGCAGCAGAAGGATGTAGCCTTGACAGATCACTGATACCCTCTGTGCCAGTTTTCCCAAATATTGGGGTGAAGTGAGCATGAGACTTCATTTCTCCATTCTCTTCTGACACCTGCTGCCACCTATTATGCTGGATCTTGGTGCAGTGCCAAAACATTTGAAGCAGGGGCTGGGGCTGAGAAGAGGGGAGGGGAATGCTTATGTCCTCTTTGGGTTTTTTTTGTTTTTTGCAAGAGTGCCATTCATCAGCAAGTACACGGGTCACTGGGAAGCAGTGGTGATCTTCTGAGAATTACCTGCTCTGTTCACTATAGGCACAACAACTGTGGGTGCATCAGATGATTAAGGGCTGAAGATGTGTACAGGTGTGGAAAGAAGAAAAAAATCCCACACATTAGTGCTCTGCAACAGCAGGTCGTGTGGCTGACAACTCACTGCAGAAGTAAATGAAGCTTACGTGATCCCTGGTTAAGATAGGAGGCCATTAGGCTATGAAAATACATTTGTTTTCAAGGTGCTTACATGAGTGAGAAGACTTAAGGGAATAAACCCATCCAAATCAGTGTGAGGCTCCAAGAGAAATTCATCCGCTTTTATAGCTGCAGGTCTAAGCAAATCTAAAAGCCCTGCTTTTATTTTTAGCCCACTGTTGCATTTATTTTCTTTCATTTGGGTTTACCTTTTAATATAAATATTAATTGACTCTTCCTAGTTTCTTGTGTCATGACTGGCAATAGGAGGAAGACTATAGCATAAACACGAACTTTTTAAACTCTCACTACGAGCTGTCCCTCTACTCTTCACCCCGGGACAATTAATCTCTGACTTTATAAGTACAGTTCTCAGAAGGCGGCTAATCTGTTTTATAAACAAACTGATTTATTTTCCCTTGGAAAAAAACCCAAACAACAACAAATAAATGGACAATCTACAAAATCGATGTTCCACTCTAAAGTAGAAGCAAGCAGCCAACCTTGGCATCTGGGTTGGTTTTCTTTACTTTTATGTTTTCTTGGCGACATCTCTCCAAATTGTCAGCTGTTCAATGAAAGGCTATGCACCATATTTTTTCCCACAAAGTAGAGAGAAAAACAGTTAAATTTACTGTTTGAGAATCCAGGAGAATTACATCTTACCAAGAATTGTATTTGTATCTATTCTAGTCGGTGGGAATGTTAAAAATGAGTAAGAAAAGTGCATGGGTGATACTTTTCACATAAATAAACCCCACGATTTATTCCTACTGTATGAAAGCCAGGAGAATAATTTTCTTAATAACCACAGAAACCAAAGCCTCCTGCTCTGAAGTGCTCCCTAGCAGCAACGACTTGTAAATCTTACTTTGGTCTGAGGCTGTCCTGGTTTTGCTGGGGCAGAATCCCAGGCCAGCCACCGGCTGCAGGTCATTAGCAGTTCTGAGTCAAGCCAGGACAGCTTGTTTGAGTTGGCTCACAGGTGCATCCCATATCACTTAAACCATGACAGATTCCTCCTTTGTAGTAATTATGACTATCAATATTCGAGGCAAAATTATAAAAATATTATAAAAGCTATATAAAACCGTAAACATCTATCAAATGTATATTCGGTGTATTATATATATATATAATTATATATTTTTAAAATATATTTTTTTATATCCAGAGGGGAAAAAAGGCAGTTTCTACCCTGAAAATATATACAATATTTACAGATTCTAGATATTCGCTTGGGAATATTTGCCACAATAGGGAGCTATTAACAATCAATAAAGAACGCTCAGAAAGTAGGAAAAGAAGCTAGCCACAAGCAGCTTTTTCCCACTATAAAGACGGCAGGCAAGATCCCAGAAAATCTAGGAAAGAGAAGCCAAAAAGCCGCATTTACTCAAGAAGCCGGTGCGTGAGAGCGGAGAATTTCTTGTGAAGTCCAGGAGGCGGCCTGCAAAACTGCGAACACAATCCGCGTGCGGAGGCACGAACAATGGCACAAAGTGACCAGCGCCGCGGGGCACTGCAGGTGTGCTCCAGCTCACCCACAGCACCTTGACTTGGCGGTAGGAGGGAACGGCAGTTGTGCTGCAGCTCGGTGCGGCGTGCAGGCAGGGCCCGGGAAACAGGATCCACGGAGAAAAAGACACGCGCGTGCTTTTGGACCACTTCATTTACCGCCTTCCCCAGACAAGTGTATCCATTGTCATTAAATACTGAGCGGTAACTACCCAGCCTATGGACTTCTAGCGCGCGATTCTACAGCGCGGGAAAGTCACGTGGCGTGGGCAAGTTCCATAGGCAGGCACCAGCCCGCGGAGGGGAAAAGTGCCCTTCTGGCTTCTTTTGCACCGTTCTGCTTTTCCCCATTCAAACAGGTAAGGAGTAGGGGGAAAACAAAGAGGGATATGGGGGCTCTCCTCTACAGAAGTTTGCTGAGAAGGGAGTTTTCTGCTTGGGCTTCTTTTTAGGCTCTTCCTTTTATCTTTCCTCCATTGTTCTCTTACATTTTCCTGGTCTTGAGGACTGCTATAGTTTTGCTAGGCTAAGTATAACTTTACATATTTTGCATTGCTATTAATTTATCTGTTTCATTAAACCCATTTTTATTTCAACTTCTGTGTCTCTTTTTTCTAATTCCCTTTCTCTGCTGAGGAGACATCAATGGGTGACAGAGCAACTGCTATAGTTTAGCCCTGGGTATAGTCTGATATAAGAGAAGTAATTTTGCTTCAGCTAATTAGAGTATAGGCAAGCAGGAATAATGGGAGGCTCCCCACTTGGGGTGAAAGCTGAGGGCATTGTACGGCAGGTCAAATATATAACAGCCCTCGGGATCAAAAGTTCAAGCCCGAGAGTCCACCAAAAAATGCTATTGCCAGACGTGCACAGGAGAGAACTGTGGCTGCAGTGGCGGGAATTTGTTGCGGAGGACGCAGGGGTTCTTTGTTCTTGAAACCAATCAGGTCAGTGCGCAGGAAGGGGTTCTGTAACAAAGGCAGGTTATAAAGCCCTAGTGGGAGAAGGGAAGGTAGGCATGTACCAAAAGTGCTGTAAATATACTTCTTTACTCCACAGACTTTTGAGTCTTGAAAGAGGTGCTCAAGGTCCCTCTCACTACTCGTATTAACAAAGCTTGAACTTTGGTCTAACTTAACTCACAAAATCTTTGAAAGTGTTTCAGCAGTTCAATACTTTGTGGATTCACTCCGCTCTCACAGCCATGGGAATGTACTATCCTCCTGGGAGAAGGTCCTAACACTCTACTTTTTTCTTTGGGAAACAAGAGTCTTTAAGCCTCATGCATCTAGTAAAGATGCATTTTTTTTTTTCCTCTGGGAGGTGTATTTTCATATTTTATTCTTTAAAAAGTCTGTGTTTGTAGATTTAAAACAGTCTAGGTCCTTTGCACTATAAACTGTGATAATCCAGTTTCCCAGACTACTTTTCTGTTGTCTTCAGTTACATGTCTTCTTCTGTCTTCTTCTCCCATGCTGTGATGAAGTGGGAAAACAGATTTCCATTCAAAATGCCAATAGTGTGAGAAAAAGCTGCATTAGGAGCATGTTTTTGCTCAGCCTCAAAATTAACACCATCTACAAGCAGGACATTTGTGCAGCAGTTCAAACTAGTCCATCTTAAACTCAAACAGAAATAGTACTTGAATTTGTAAACAGACTGCAGCTCTACCATGTCTGGATAAATTCAAACCTCTCTCTCTAACATTTTTAGATCCAGAACTCCATAATAGTTTGGGAAACGGAATTTCAAAAGTTTGGGATAGATGAAAATGATGTGTTTGGATCTACCTGAGCACTAACCTGTAAACACTGGTACAATAAATCAACAGGATCTTCTTGAAGTCTGCTCATCCCAATTTCTTATGCACCCAGATTTTCCTCTTCCTCAGTTTCTAAAGGAAATGGGAAGGCGACAGAAATTATATATTGTGCATTTTCTCAAGGAACAATCAGGATGTGGCTAGATAGAATACCCACACCTGGGCCCCTAGAGACATTCTCACATCACACCACCAGCAACCAGTTCTGTACTGTTCTGTTTTTAACCTATAAACCTGTTGCTTTTCAAGACACTCAGTCAAAAGGTATTACTCAGTTTTCATAAAAGGTTTCCTTTCCTTAGCGAAAGTTATCTTCTCTTACACTCTTAATTTTTTTAGGTATCCCACTTGCCAAGTACGCAGATCTGTTTGAAATGTATTTTTTTCCTGCTGTAGAAGACAAACACTTTCCAAGTTAGTATGCCTTTCTTTTGACCAATATGATAAAAATCATGGAGTGCTGGTAAAGGGCCTTACAGACCAGGTGCACGTTTTGAGGATGTCTGTAGCAAACCATATAATACCAAACTTTGTAGAAATGTTTGTTCATAGTAGTAAGTTGATAATATGCAAACCTAAACAACAACTACTGCAGAAGTGTCTGCAGCTCTTGGTTGGAGGTATGTGATATGTAGTCATGTAAGGGCCCAGGCCTGCAGTGTCTAAGAAAAACAGGAAAGAGATTAAAGAGAAGCAGAGATATCCTGACATCAGCAATAAAGAGGGGCCTGCTGACCAAAGATGAAAAAAACCCTGTGATGAATACTGTGCTGGTGCTCATCTTGGATAACTATTCAAGACCACTGGGGCAGGTTGGAACTAGGGCGGAGAGTGGGAAAATACCTGTGTTAATGAACTCCAAGTAATAACTGTAATAGCCCTACCTCTTGTTATGAATTTGTATGCTCTTGTAATATAAATTGTGGCTTGTGCCAGCATTGCCAACATATGGGGTGTGCAGAATTGATGGAGTGATCCTGCCTGCACTCAGCGCTGTAATAAAATACGCCTACTTCACAACTCTACCTGAGTTTTGGGGTTTGTTTTGCAGGTCAAGTATAAAAGACATTTCTCTCAGGGTGCAGAAGCACAGACATTAAGGGCAGCATTTGGCACCTCTGGATGGCTGTTTCATGTTCTGCCAGAACAATTGCACCTTCTAGCATGCAGCACATAGCATCCTTTCTTACAGTTTATGATTTAGTGTGACTCTTTTATTCATGGTCTCTGAAATCAAGGTATAAGTGCTCTCATCATTGGCTCCTGTCTGCCTAATCCCCTTGTCTGTTGGTGTGTCTAGGAGTTTCTGGGAAGACTTCCAGTAGAATTTTCAGGTGTTATGAAGTAACAGAATTTAAAGTTTAGTGGCGTTTATCCTGCTATGATCTGTGTTTGTGCTTGTGTGTGTGCTGTGTGAGCGTAGGGTGTGTGGCCGTGCATCTATATACACATGAAGCAGATGAATGTAGAGTAAAGCTCAGTGAACTTCGGCCTTGCCAGAATTGCAGTGATTGTCTTACTATGTGTAAGTACCCTGAAAATATATAGCACAGAATATTATAAACTTTACAACTGGAACCAAAGCCTTTACATCACAGAAGGTATGGGACTGGAGGGGACCTTGAAAATCATACAGTCCAACGCCCCTGCCAAAGCAGGGCCACCTATACCAAATCACACTGGGTCGTATCTAGGCAGATCTTGAATATCTACAGAGAGGGAGACTCCACAGGAGCCTGATCCACTGTCCCTCCCTGTGAAAAAATTCCTCCTTATGTTTCCATGGAAATTCCTATGCCTTTCACTCACTGCCCCTTGTCCTGTCATTGGGCATCACTGAACAGAGCCTGGCTCCATCCTCTTGGCACTCACTCTTTACATATTTATAAATACTCATGAGGTCACTCCTCCTCTCCAAGCTACAGAGCCCAAGCTCCCTCAGACTCTCCTCATAAGGAAGATGTCCCACTCTATCAGTTTTGTGGCTCTGCACTGGACTCTTCAAGCAGTCCTTGAACTGGGGGGCACAGAACTGGACACAATATTCCAGATGCAGCCTAACCAGGGCGGAGTAGAGGGGGAGGAGAACTGTTCTGGACCTACTAACCACAGCCCTTCTAATCCACCCCAGAATGGCATTGGCCTTCTTGGCCATGAGAGAGCACATTGCTCACATTATTCATCACCCAGTGCTCAACAGAAATGGGAGTGTAAAAACATTTAAAGAAAATGTACCATCAGCATCTTTACAGAAATGCATTTATAATTGTCTTATTTTCCCTTCTATTGAAATGTTAGCTATATCAGCTTAATTTACTGTCACTTTTCAAGCACCATCAAAATGCTTGATAGGTTAAAACCTTATTTGCAGAGTGGTGCTTCTTGTAAAATCTGTTATGGGGAAATTTACTGGTCCTGTATGATTTGGAAAATATCATTTGCTTTCTTCATTATGCAGACAATTCTGTAATCAAAACACAGACTGTAGTTATTGAAAGACATACGGCTGAAACAGAAAAGTTGGGCATTCTCATTTACAATTATAAAATAATTTATATCACCTTCACATCTGTAATTGCCACACTGTCCAGAAAGCCAAGGGGTTTTTAGAAGAAAATTAATTTTTTTTTCTGATGGCAATAAAATTAAACTTTGACTTCACGCCACTATATGCAACATGAATAATAACCATTTTGTGACATGACAATGAAATGAAAATTCCTCAAACAAAACTGTTACATCAGCATACAACTGAAAAAAAATTTTACTTTTATTTTCAAACAACTGGTTTCTTCTTCTAGCACTTCTAACAGCAGACATGAAAGTACAGGGTTTGGAAATCAGATTCATGTTTTGTTCAGCTGTTGTGAGACTGAATTTTCACTGCCTTTAGGAATGGAAAATTGAGGTGCTTGAAGTCACAGGTGTCCTGAATATTTGGCAAAGAAAAACAGCCATTGATGTCAACAGTATACTCAGTGGAAACTTTAATGGTAAAGTAGTGGCAGCTGTCAGTCCTGCAGCTGCTTCTTAATCACTCCTGCTAGTTATCTGCAGCAATGACTTTGTGCTTTGGAACCACACCATGAAGTTCATATACGCATCCTAATATGTCATACAGTGGCTGTAACAACTGCTTTTAAATTTCCAATAGGTAGAAGACTCACTAGAAAAGATTCTTGCTTGTCTTCTATTACAGATGAAAGACACTTCCCCACCAGCCCTGGAGGAGGATTCAAGGCCTTGTCAGACAACGAAAAATTGCAATTTAGATCAGTGATTGATGAGATCCCTTTAAATTGCCAAAACCCATTAATCTGAGTCCTTTGCATCTCATAAGCTCACAATTGTCTGCTTTCCATTGTTTATTTCCAAACAAAGAATTTTAATTTCTACTGGAGTTCCACAAATATTTCAGTTCTTACTTCTGCAAAGCCCTTTCTGCACTAAAATTCCTTCATGATACACACATCACTCTTTACCTTTTCTGCAGCCAACATGACAGAATCACAGATTCACAGAATGTTAGGGGCTGGAAGGGACCTCCAAAGATCATCCAGTTCAACCCTGCCGCTAGAGCAGGATCACCTGTACCAGATCACACAGGAATGAACGAAGGCAGGCCTTGAATATCTCCAAAGAAGAAGCTCCACAACTCTCCCTGGGCAGCCCGTTCCAGTGTTCTATCACCCTCACAGTGAAAAAATTCTTCCTTCTGTTTCCATGGAACTTCCTGTACCTCAGCTTTCACCCATTGCCCCTGTCCTGTCATTGAGCATCACTGTGAAGAGTTTGACTCCATCCTGTTGGCACTCACTCTTTATGTATTTGTAAACATTAACTCATCCAACACCTTTTATCAGGGCTGCATGCAGATTTTGGTCTTTGCTGTGTGTGCCTTAATAACCTGCATGATGTTGCAAAGTTTTGCCTTCAGTCTTCACACATTTTAGGGCCTTGATCTAAAATGCATTTTCAGAGATGAGTTGTGAATCATTTCTACTTGTTTCTGTCAGATTTTTAGTGTTCAGTTGTTAATACAAAAAACCTTCATGCAGCAGCCCCGCTCACTAAAATATAAATAAACATGTCTTCAAGGGATCATTTGTCACCATGGATACTTTTTACTGTGTTATAGTTTGCATTAATTCTTCATTGTCTTCCTGTTTTTATTTTCATAAATAGCTCTGCGGTTTAGAAACGTGTTACAATTTGTGTCACAGAGAATTCATTCTTCATCCTGCACTGGGAAGTTATCAGTCTTCTGGCTTACACTTATTAAAAATAATAACTTTTAATAGGAAAATGCCATGCACTAGATATCTTGGGGCCAAGCAGATGGGGTGTATTGCATAGCAAACAACTGTGGCAAATGAAGTTTCCAAATATACATCTGTGTGTGAGGTGGAGAACACGACATCTCTAAATGGTTGTGGATCAGAGCTACATAATTCTGATTTTGGGACATCCCTGCTACGGTTGTTCCAAGTCTCTGTTGTAGGAAATGATGAACATTGTGAAGTGAAGGTCTGGAAACAGAGGCATAAATCAGCCTTTATTAGTTATATAAGCAATAAGTTCCTAAAACCAAATAACATTCATTAACATTGCTCAAGATACTTTTCTTGAGCATTACGTTTGCGTGGGGAAAACAAGCAGGGACTCTATTATGTCTGTTGAACTCACTGTCAAGATTTCAAACCTTCGTCTGATTAGCTCTCTGTCAAGGAACTTCCAGAAAAGCTCATTGAGATCTGAAGACATCTTGAATGATAAATACTGGCAAACTGTAGTTTGTTCTAGCCCTTGGCATAGATGTCTGTTTTGTGCAGGACACTTCAGCAGGCTGTCAGTCTGTCCAGGCTCCATCATCCAGATGTTGGCTCTGCAGAGAGCCATTCTTCACCACTAAGAACAACTTAGCTTTAGCAAAATATTAACACATTCTAGTGCTCCCAGGCACCTCTCCACCTGCTTTTCCTTTTAGACCTGAGGCCTAAGTATCACTGGCAGGATGCTCCTCAAACCACATCTAGATTTGGGTGACCTCCTGACAACCTCGTGGAATTTGCATCAATAAAAACAGGCAGACTGTTTTCAGACAAAACTGATTTTCTGTTTTTTCCAGATTAAATCTCTGGTGAAATTATTTAGAAAACAATTTTGCCACCAGAAAGAATCTGAAAATTCACACCATATTCTTCTCTGTTTTTCACAGAATCACAGAATTAATCAGGTTGGAAAAAAACTTCAAGATCATCAAGTCCAATCTATTACCTGACATAATCTAATCAACTAAACCCTGGCACTAAGTGCCCCATCCAGCCTTTTGTTAAAGACCTCCAGGGATGGTGACTCCCACCAATGGCCAGTCACTCTTCCTGTGAAGTTTTCCTAACACTCAGCCTAAACCTCCCCTGTCCTGCAAGTGACTGGGAGGAACAGACATCCTGAGGGGTAGTAGCAGCGCTGGAGGAGATTTGAGTATCTGTCATTATTGATGGGTCTTGTAGTCAGTCTTCGCATGGGTGCTCATCCTGCTAGACTGATACCCAGTTGAGGTAGTTGAATCATGCTGCTTTAGGATCATGTAATGCTGGGGGAGGTGAAACGAGTGACCCTGAAAGAGCAACACCTTGAGCTGTGTCAATGTTTGGACATCCCAAAGAGGAAGACCGTGCTTAAAAAATTAAAATTACAAAATCAGGCTCTGTCTCTCCTCAAAAGCTGTCACCATTTTTCAGATAGCCTTTACACTGGCACCACTCTGTGGGCATTTGCTACTGCTGCACCTGTGCTTTTGAGACATAGTTCATCTTCTGAAGTAAAACATTAAAAAAAAAAAAAAATTATCCTATGGTATAAAGTAATCCAGGGATTCTGAAATGTCCGTTGCTGCCTGGCCTGCCTGTGGCAGGCAGTGGGGGAGCGGCATTTTAGGCTGTGGGCCCAGCAGGGGCTATGAAGCTGGTTGCAGACTCCAAAAGAGGGTCTAAGCGCCACAAAAAGAGAAATGCTTTTCTCTCCCCAGGGCTTGTCTCTCTTCCTAGTGGAGGAGCTTGAGCTGGCACATTCCTGGGGCTGAGGCCTTGTGCTATGATCCTGAGCTTTAGTAGTGGCAATGGCAGCCATGCCACACTGGGCCTGGCTGGGCTTCTGGTGCCCCATATTACCTCCTCTCAACTCTTCCTCTGTGCCAGCACACATCATTAACCACAGCTAGTGAAAGTGCCTTTGCCTTCTTTCTGTTAACACCTTTTCCATCATTCTGGCAGGACAGACAGATTTATGGGAGCATACCTGTAAAGCTCTTCTTCACCCTTGTTGGCCTCAGTCTCTCCGTCAGGGCTTAAGGAACTGGGTGGCAGTCAGGGTCTTCAGCATTTGCATCTGTGCCTGCAGCAATCTGAGTAGCTTAGTCAAATTTTCACACATTGACTCACCACAAGCAACAAAATTCAGGATCTCTTATTTGGGAATATAAATATGTATTCAGACATCAGACTAAAACAGTCTCCTTAGCTTGTATTAGTAACTAAAGAACATTAATAATACTGGGTTTTTTGTAAACTTACTTTTTTTTTTCTGTGTGTGATACCGTTCTTTATTCTCCACTGCCCACAATAAGACATTTCTGAGCACAGCATGATAGAGGTTAGAAAAATAGGAGGAGAGAGGAAGCAGATGACAGATCAAATCACATCACCTATGTTTGGATTAATGAGTCCCCATTCTTTTCTCATCTTCACAGGAAAACACTCTTGAGCCATTGAAGGGCAAATAAGCGTCTTGCTGCCTGTCTCTGTGGGGCTGGCAGATGTAAGCTAACTCAGGGACAGCTGCAGGGGAAGAGAGAAGGAATACAAGTCAGAGAAGGAAGTTTCTAGGAGTGTTATTAGAAAGACCTGCAGGCAGCTGGCTTTCTGCATGAAGATCTTCCCAACAGAGAGCTCTTTACCAATCCTAGAATTTTCCAGGCACGCCTCAAATCATAATAGTCCCTGATTGTTACGCCACATGGCATATTCTCACCTGCTACCATGTTCAGATTGCACACTGGACTGTAACTTTGGCTGTCCACACAATAACTGTCTACTCCCCTTAGTCTTTATGTATCTCACAAATAGCACGTAAACAAAATACTGATGTCATGCTGCACACTACCATCAAACAAGAAATCTATTAAGCATGAGCTGTTTATGAATTTCCTTTCTGTCTGAGCCTTGTCTTCCTTAGACATCAGTTATTTGCACTACCTCTGCCAGAGAGAGCAGCAGGCTCCTTAATGTCAAAGCCTGATCTTTTTAAGATCAAAGTCTTCTCTTGTTTCACTAAAATGTATTAAAATGAGTTACTCATCACTGGATACTCTTGATAGTTTAAGAAATATCAATCTATTGTAATTAAACACCAGCTGCCTGCTTGTACTTTAGAAAGATGGTAATTGTTTCAGATCACATATTGTAACTGTGATTCACATGAGCTCTTTTAAACATAATTTTCCAATGCCTGATCTTGCCAAGTGCTGGAAGAGCCTTTCTGTGAAACTGTAGGTATGCCAAACACTTAATGTTCATAAATACTGTACTGCTTTCTGGTGGAGTAGATGTTTTGTTGACTGACACATGTTCTATATTACTGTGGTCTTTTTTCCCGTAGTTTCCACTTAGGCTTGGTATTGTCCAAATATTGATTTAAATAATGCACTGTAAGTAAGTACAACAGTGTCCTCCAGGTCAGTAACATCTCATTCACCAATCTGATAACCTCTGTGTTTCTGAGCCTGGAGATAGAAATACAATTATCTCAGTGTATGTTAAGAAATGTGTGAATATTGTCAAATTGCTAATTATAAGTTTGTGAAGGGATGAATTCTTGACATTTGAGAAACTGCTGAGCAAACTCAGAAAGAAAACATTGAGAAATTTCCTAGGATGTTGCTTGTTCTTTCTTGATAATTCTACACAGTTGGAGGCTGTCTTTGAAAATTTGAATAAGTCACAGAGGGCTTTTCAACAAGTGAAGATGCTGAATGTAAATAAACATGTCCATGTAAAGTTGCTGCTTTAAAAAGTGAAAGCTAACTGTGTGAAAATAAGTGGGTTTAGAAAATGTTTTGAACTAGATCAGAAAAAAACCCTGTGGTTCACTTGAGTGCTCCTTTGCTCAGTCATGCCACAGGAGCAGAAAACTAGGTCCTATCTGTTACAGTGCCCTGTTCTGGGCAATAGCAGAAGCAAGGATGAGTAAGAAGAGAAGGAAAACATGCCACAATCTCTTCCCAGTGTGATTCCACAGCTTCTCCTAGCCTGTAGTTCACAGGCCTTTTCACTTGGTCTCATTACAATGATTTCTCTTCTTACTTACACTTGTCTTTTGCTAATGTGGTTATGTTCATTCAATGCACCTGGCTCATTTCAGCTTGCTGCCTCTGCCAGACAACTCTCTCACAGGCTAATAAAAAGGAGCAGGGAGAAGAAGGCAAGGAGGAAGAGGAAAAGGCCTCATAATGTGATGAGGAAAAACTCTCAACTGCTAATTGTTCATTCAATCCTTTGTAATAGGATTTATATATTAAAGCTCATTGCACTGATACTGATAGAAAGATGATCCACCAAAATCCTGCTCCTGAAGGAGTTTGCTATGGTGACGTACAGGGAAAACCTGTAGCTATTCATCTTCATGTTCTTGTTTAATTTCAAAACTGTCCAGTTAACTATTATTTCTGAAACAAGACACTAGAAACATTTTTGAAGTGGGCTACAGGGAAGAATTATATGTAAACTGTGATGAGTATAAATAGTGGTATTTAGTTAAAGAATTATAATTTGCCTGTCTCCAGACGTTTTACTGAATTGCTTCTTTCCAGTTAGATACAGTAATTTGTTTCACCTGATTTATTAATAATCTTTCATTTCTGTCTCTGTGTAAAATATTTAGATAAACTCAAGGAAGACCACTAAAGCTTTAATTGATATTTCTTTGTTAATCAATAAAGTGCTTTTATTTATCTGTAATACTGAGATAAGATTCGTAGTTGATATGGGTGATGTTACACTTAAATCCTGAAAAGAATGGTCTCAATAAAGAACAGAAGTTCTTTACTGCTTGCTCATATTCCTTGTTACTCTTTTATTACTATTCTCTTAAAACCATTCATCAGTAATAGCCAATAACAGCAAGTGTTGTTCTTACATTGTGTATTGTTTTCATGTCATTTTGGCAAGGTCCTGGGCCCCACGTTTGAATAATGGAGAGCACATGCCTCAGTTGACAAAAGCCCTAAAACCAGACTTTTCCCATTATTTCTTGTTAACTACATGATCCTGATTTATTGATATTTGGAATAAAATGACTTGTTTGGTTGGTTGTGTTTTGGGGTTTTTTGTTTGTTGTTGGGGTTTGTGGGCTTTTTTTTTGGTTGGTTAGTTTTTTGTTTGTGGGTTGTTTTGTGTGTGTGTTAATAACTTCCCCGTTCTTTCTTTCACAGATAATCCTCATGCCAATAATGTTTTGCTGCTTAAAGAAAAGTGAATGAATTCTAAGGGTCTGGAATAACTGCGTCAATCAACAAGGAATAGTCTCCTTGAGATTGCCCTTACAAGCTGCTTACAGCCCTAACCACTTAAGTAGGAGAAAGATATAAGTACCCTGAAAGTAATGTAAAGAGTAACAGGGATTAAGGGGATGCAGAGGTTCATTCACAGAGAACTGTTTATAAAGCACTGCTTCTTATATGATTACTTTTGTCATGGGTGGCAGTGCTTTACATAACCAGCACCACTGTAGTCAGCCAGAGAAAATCAGTTTTCTCACCACCTTCTACAACCTGTAGGTGATCTTCCCATTAGATTTTCATAATTTAGGTTGGGGTTTTTTTTAACTTTCCTGTCTTTCTGAAGTTTATAGTATTTGTGGGCCATAAACATCTAGGTGCATGACAAATTGCTGGAGCTACAGGCAAAGTGCATGAATGAAAGTGTGCCTCGCAGTGCCTGGCATGGAGATTTGTTGGGCTTTGATACAGCTTTCCAAATCAAACAGTGTAAATATTTATAATTTAAGATATTTTAAATGAGACCAGGCGGCATGTGAGGGAAGGTACTCTAGCTGTTTGCATTTATGTAATATCCTCCACAGTTAGGTCTCAGGGTGTAGAACCAGTAACTACATCATAAAATTATCAGCACTTACTCTGTAGGGAACCAGTATTTCTTTAGTTTTATTTAAAGTGCCAAGATAGAGATTGAGCAGTGACTTTCATAACTTAATTCAGAGCACAGGGTTGACACATGTGCCTGTCCCCAGCTGACCTGAGTTGATAACTGAGGCAAACCACACAGGGCATCCTGCTGCTTTGGACCTTAATACACTGCCCTCAGGAACATAACCAAAGAGCAGATTAGCTGAAGACTGCTCTGCAGCTCTGACTCAGAACTTTAAGTGTGGAAGAAGCAGGTTGTGTAATCAGTATGTTACCTGACGGTAAACAAATGAAAGACCAACAGGGCTAATGGTACATGTCTGGTAAAAGAAGAACTGTTGTATTTTGACTGAAGATGCATCTTAGTGGAATACAGAAGTATGGTAAAAAAAACCCCAAAACATTACAGCTACATAGAACAAACCCCAAGGAAGTTGTTTTTAGGCTTGTATCTCTTTTTCTGAGAAATTGGCTCAGCACTGAGTGGCTTTGTAGGCAGTAAAAATCCACTATTTGGAAGTGGATCTAAGCCTCACAAATGCAAGAACCATAATCAAACGTTTTCTTCTTGGTCATGTAGGTAGTGAAACTTGGCTGAAGGGACTATGTGGCCTGTAATTTTTTTTTAAGCATATGATGGATCTGTCCAACTTTAAGCAGTGCTACTTCAAGTACATGTTTGCCTGACTGCATGCATCTCACTGTTGCACAAGGCGAAGTTTACACGCTGCTTTTAAATCCAGTAGCTGTGGAGAGTCTGCAGTAGGCAGTCTCCAACATGCAGGGACTTAGTGATGAAACCATGATTAGAGGTAACCAAAGTTAGTAGTCGTTTACAAGTGTTAAAACTGCACAGAATGCTACGAAACTCATTAGATCTGTACTATGGGTACTAGTGTTGGTCGCTAGATGCTGGTCGTCTTCTGGTTTTCTTCATGCCAAGACTGGGACCAAAGTGAGGAGAACAGAGCAGAGTAAGCATGTGTCCTGAGCAGGTGAGAAATCTATCCCTTAAAACCACCTTTTGCTGACTGAAAAAAAAATCCTAAGAACCCAGAAGTCTATACTGTAGGTTTCTAAAAGTTCTGCAAGACCACCACCATACATTCACAAGAAAATAATAGTTCAATGAATGACCTTGATGACCCTTGCTAATGAACAAGTATTACTTTACCTATGAGATCTGATGTGGGTAACCAGAGCTGTGTGAATCACTCATCTATGAAAATCTGACTCTCAGATATAGGGCAAACTTAAAGCGTCATTTTGCTCCCCTTGTTTCTGTAAGGATAACATAAGATCTACAAGGGTACTACAAGGGTACCATCATACTATTGACTCTTAGAAAGCAGTTTAAAGTAAACTAGTTGATAACTTGGCTGTATATGTTGATGAAAGCAGGGGATTCTGATTCCTGTCCTAGCCTATTTAATCATGTGATCACAGTTTTGTCACTTTAACCTGTTCATACACTAATATAACAAAGCACCCATTTCTATGTAATAGATAGAAAGAATGTTGATACTTCGAAGAGCTCTGTTGTAAAAAGAGAAGGCTCAAAGGAGACCTTATTGCTGTCTACAACTGCGTGAAAGGAGGTCGTAGCCAGGCGGGGGTTGGTCTCTTCTCCCAGGCAACGGTGACAGAACACAAGGACACAGTTTCAAGCTGTGTCAGGCGAGGTTTAGGCAGGACGTTAGGAAAAAAATCTTCACAGAAAGAGTAATCTGCCATTGGAATGGGCTCCTCAGGGAGGTGGTAGAGTCACTATCCCTGGAAGTGTTTAAAAAAAAAGACTGAATGTGACAATTAATGCCATGGTTTAGTAGATTAGACAGTATTAGGTAATAGGTTGGACTTGGTGATTTCAAGGATCTTTTCAAGCCTGGTTAATTCTGTAAAAAGCTGTGAAAGGATATAAATAGTTGAAGATAATCTAAGATTGACTGTTTCATTCTAACTGCAATTAAACTTTCAAGAGGAAACTTTTTTTTCTTTTTTTTAAAATGATGGTGCACATTATGTGACACACAACTATGATGAATAATTTATTATCCCATTTTCAATAATATTTACCCACCTATTTTGCACTCTTTTCTGCTTGCTCCTTTGGCAACCTTATGAGCTGACATTATAAACAGAAATTATGGCTTGATTCTTTTGTCTAAGTGGCCAATGGTGGTCCCATTCGTGACTGTTTTCTAGCAAAGACTCTAAATGGTAGGCAAGGGCTGGCCTGCCCTTTGCCTGACTTTGATGGGGAAAACGCAGCTTGCACTCGAAATACTTAGAGCTAGCTAGGTCCTATAATGATATCAAGCCTTATTTTTAATGTGTTTTAATCTAAGCAGGTTGAAAAACTTCCAGTCTCCCCCTGGCCTTATCTTTTACCTGCAACCAGAGTTCAGAGTAAGATAGAGTCTTAAAATATTCTGTTTGTGATGCTCATCTCTTTCAGTCCAGATTTTCTATATGAGTATGTTGTGACACAGCCTTGGTAATGTGCTTATACAGTAAACCTTATCTGTCTGTATCTAAATAGTTTAAAATTCCCAAGGGGAACTGCTTCTTTCCCATTAGCAGGGCACGCAAAACTGATTTAAACCCTCTAACTCAGGCACCCCTACCTTCTTGTCTTCCCCTTACTATATACAGGGAGTGGAAAAGTGACTGCTAATTTACTCACATCATCCAAAAAAATTATTATTCAGATCAGATGAAAAAAGAAAAAATTCTTTTACCGCCAGGAGGAGGAGATATGTTTTTTGAAACTGGAGTGTCATGACTTGAAATAGTAGTAAACCCTGAATGTATTTTTTTCATTTCAGTGGCACGTTTAAACAAAAGGTGAAAGATTTTAATTTAACCATTAGAGGTCAGTAAATCCCAGGTTATTCATGAGTTTGTTGAATTCAGTTATTGAAAAACATTCAAAACAAGAGTAAGATAACAATTACAGGATTTCTGAATATTTGGGGTTCAATGCTGAGCGAAACAGTAAAATGCAAAACCAAAAAAGAGTAAAATTGTACTTTTTGTCTGAAAATAAGTACAGGTGAAAGTCAGGTCATGTCTTTCAGAATGTGGTGGTGTTCTCTTTGCAGACCTTATTTCAATCATTTGAATAAAAACGTAAATAGATGACTGCCCAATATAAGATACAGCATCAATCCAGGGAGTGAGTGGCTGGAACTAGAGAGCATTTTTCTCATATGAGGACTAGCAACCACTATGTTGTGCTTCAGAGTGACGTTCTTGTATACTGCTGCCCTCTCCACCCAGAGATTTTTCTCTCCTGCTCTGCAGCAGCCCAGCTGCAGTGAAAAAGGTGCAAGGCAATACTGACTTCCACACACATACTGAGGGTAGAATTTTATTACATTATTCCTTTTCTATTGTTCCTGTTATTATGCCACCATTAATAGGAAATTGTCTTAATCTAAAGAAGGTAACAGCACATGATTTAATAATGCCTGATCCTAATCAAAGCAGCTTAAATAATGTATCTATCGACCATCTAACACTAAGCTTGTTTTATAACCCTGCCAGAGAAAAACTTGAGATCATTTCTCTGATGAACCTCCTGCCATCAATGTTTTTCTCCTCATAATCTGAAGATAACTTGATGTATGATGCCTCTAATTACTGACAAATTTCTTAAGGAACTCTCCATATATTACTCTTCCTAGGTGCTTGAGTGCTTAACTGTTAATGTGCAGCCTGTATGCATCCTTCTGCTTGACACAACATTCCTCTTGTTTTGTTATGTCAGGCTGCCTCTTACCTGGTATAAACCTTAGCCTCAGTGTTTGAATTTGATCTCCTCAAATGTTTGAAATAGAGCAAATACAAGCACCAGCCTGGTGAAGCACTTCACTTGATGTGCACACTCACTTTCACTATGGGGACATGCCAGGAGAGGAGACAGGCACAGGTCTCTTAATCTGTTACAGGAAGACTTTTAGGCTGCCAATGTGATGTCCCTGTCAAGAAGACAAAAACCAACACGAATGGAACATCCTCAGTGAAAAAGTGTTTATAACATGGTATAAAGCCAAAGTGAAACTTTCTCTGGACTTGCCTACAGTTGCATGTCAGATGGGCTTCTTCCAGTCTAGGAAGTACACTCAAAACTTGAATGGATACAGACAGGGCCGCAATGATGATGAACACAGAAACAAAGAAGGTAAAACAGCACAACTTGTCCAGCCTCAGAAAATAGGGGTTGGGGACAGTCATGACTGCTAGAGGGCAGGGATGCCATCCAGAGGGACCTGGACAGGCTGGAGAGGTGGGCCCAGGCCAACCTCATGAAATTCAATAAGGCCAAGTGTAAGGTCCTGCACCTGGGTAGGCACAATCCCAAGCACAAATACAGGCTGGGTGGTGAATGGCTGGAGAGCAGCCCTGAGGAAAAGGACCTTGGAGTCTGGGTTGATGAAAAGCTCAACATGAGCCTGCAGTGTGCACATGCAGCCCAGACAGCCAACCGAGTCCTAGGCTGCATCAAGAGAAGCGTGGCCAGCAGAGCAAGGGAGGTGATTCTGCCCCTTTACTCTGCTCTCGTCAGACCCCACCTGGAGTACTGTGTGCAGTTCTGGAACCCTCAGCACAGGAAGGACATGGAAGTGTTGGAGCGGGTCCAGAGGAGGGCCACAAAGATGATCAGAGGGCTGGAGCAG